>JADQWA010000216.1:82500-174101 GCA_018344505.1 Nebria ingens riversi
TTAATTCACAAGTGTGACATGATTATTTATCTAATCGCAATTGTATTTTTGATTGAGCACTCGCTTCGCTCGGCTCAAGTGTAATGCAAGCAACAAAAATCGAATTTAGTGGTAGACACACGTAAATAATTCATGCCGTATTGTCATCTTACACACGCTTCATCAATTGCTCAATAGGTTTTCAAATCGTTTCACTTTATACTGTACGGTTATAAACATAGCTATCATTTTTATGTTTGTGTGTGTGTGTGTGGGGGTATGTATACGTAGCTATATAGGTTTGGTATGTCATAAAAATGAAAATGTCTTGTGCATCGATCCGTTTGGAGGCGCACGGGTAGGGCCTGGAAAACAACGCATCCGTGCGGTGAAAATCCACCGCCATCAAGAACGCGTCGGTCATGAGTTAATGTTGCTGACGTAATACGGAATTCTTCCTGTTCTAGTTTACTCACTCCCTCACACGCCACTGACTCGTTATTGAAATGTTTCACTATGATGGCGTTGGCGTACACTTGTGCATATATTTATACCAGTACCTGTCAAAGGTGATTTTGTGGTTGCCGTAGCAACTACTGACACCAAACATACACACACAAAGATCTATTGTATTTATAGAATAATAAAACATATACCTACGCGTATAAAACATACATTATTGCCCAGAACTTTCATATTAAATACAATATAAATAAAGAAGTTAATTTTAGGAAAATTAAGAAAAGACGTCTTATTCTTCACAGTTGCTTTATTATTAAAGATAAATGTGTACAATTTTATCTTTGATAATGAAGAAACTGTGAAGAATAAGACGCCTTTTCTTAATTTTCTTAAAAATAAATACAACCTATCAATATTAATGACGCTTTAAAAAAAAAATAACACCTACTCCAGTAGGTATATGAAATGTCCAGTCGTTCAACATTAAAAAACATCGGCTATGTGTGTTGGCCCTAAACTTTCTATTACGTAGTCAGTATATTTAGATTTGATAGTATATAAATAAAAATATAAAATGTTTAAATTTCAAGAAAATATGTTCATTCATTGTTCAATCAAACTGTAAAGTTAGTTTATTGCCAGATTTTCAAAGAAAACATAAGTATTTTAGATTTTAAATGTTGGATTTTATAGTAGTATAAAGAAAATATAATTATTCATTACATATTATTAAAATTATTATGGCCGGGCATTTTTTAGTTTTCAAATTAACTTTAAACCAGAGAAAATATTTATATATAATATTTTAAATTATTTACTAACCTTTGTAACGGTTTTTCACTAAACTTATTTGTGACACTGACAATAAACGTTAAATGTCAAAATATTTGAATATTTAAAACAGTTGACATGCATATTAGATACGATTTATTATATATAATTTTCCATACCTATGTAACTATAGCAATATAAATAAGATAATAGCAATTTTCTCGTAACTGGTACACTTTTTGAAGAAATGTTTCAAACAAAAGTTGTTCAAATCATTAATATCTTCAATTTTATTCTAACTATTTCTACTGTAAGTGCAGCCGTTTCGGAGGTATGCAAAAAGTGACTCAAGTAAACATGCACTTCCGGTTTGTATATGCTTTTCAAAAATAAGAGGTTTTCTTCCCAGGCATATACAAATCTTAAGTTTAAAGTTTCCTAATTTTATCTTTAACGGTGTAGGCTGTAGAGCGCAGACAGACACACACACACACACAGACACACACATACACACACAGACGTCATTCCAAAAAAAAGTCAGACTCAATTCAGGGAAGGTCAAAAAGTGTATTTCCGTTAAAATTTTTATTTTTTTCTTACATATTTACTTATTCGTAAGTTTAATGTTTTTTTTTCCGTTTAAAAACACCTACTGTAAAAAGAAGCTTTTTTCTAAATGTTACCTTGTAAAAAGCAGCACTTCTAAGCGCCAACTCTTTTTGAAAGCTCTCACACTACTTTACCGCGAGGTAAAACAATCTAAAGTTTGTGAACACCTCTAGATATGCCACAATATTAAAAAATGATTTAAAATGAATAAAGTGTTTATTTGTTTAACTAAAAAACTATGAGCTTTGTAACGTTTAAAATCCATTGTTTCGTATAAAACATAAATTGTATTGTTGTAACAATAGCACAATTTAAATATGAATAACTTTGCAATAAAAGCTTACGTAATACCCATATTGTTACACAGAGTGCAAACTTAATCAAAAATCCTATTAGAACGATGATACCCGAGCTTACGAAAGTCATTTAAAAGCACAAAACATAGACTTAAAACATTCCAGAAAAAGCACCGCCCTTCGGAAACACAGAAAACGTCACCAATACAAATTAGAATTTGCATAACTCATGAAACGCAAGCGTAACATTCGTTCTTTCTTCTGCATAGGCCTCTTGCGTTTGCGTTACGTTTACGTAGTGACTAGTGAGCGTGTCTTTAGTTTGGGGATCTCTTCAGCGATGCGGTCTATACAAATCTCACTTTAATTCCTCTTGTTGCTCAGTGGCATCACTGCAAAAGGGGCGTGGAGGGAGGGGTTTACTGCTAAATGAATTAAGAACACAGAGAGGGTTCGTGGGTCTACTACGCGATATTATTGTCTCCTTAGATGTTGGCTACATTGCCCGCGCTACAAACGTGCAAAGTCAAAAGGTCTCCACGATGACTTCAACCAGTTAGAACACTTTGTATTTGAAGGAGACGAATTTACAGTGCCGGATTTGAATTTACACGCTTTTTTAATTATTCCCCAATTCTAATACACATTTAGACATTTAATTTCAATTTTGGATAACTGTTTTTGAGTTCGAACGTTCACACCAACAACAGTCTATTAAGCGACCTAAATTTGTTATTATACGTACATATTTTATTTTTCTAAGGGTTTATTATAAGATAATTTTCCTGAAGCGAACAATTACAATATTTGTTCGTTTTAATAGTAAATTTAGGTAAAATGTATTTTCGTTAAATATATTCATGATTACAACACTTTATTAGCAAGTACGTTTATGAAAAGTAAAGTAATCTTCTAACGTAATTTCCACTTTCTCTAAAATGAAAATACAGCCCCCGATAATATTACAAAAGTTTCTTGAACTCGTGCTGGCAAAAATAGATTAATAATTTGTCGACAATTTGTTCGTTCAGGCTGGCACCATTTGCCGGAAGTTATATTGAACACAAACAGAGGGCAAATATAAAATGGGTTCATATAGATATGAAATATAAAACTACCTATGGTATACTATATGTATTGATAGCCCTAAGCGCTACGTTTAAATTAAGGTAATTTAATAGTTAGTGCATTCACTGATTTACTATACAGGGTAGGTTCATTAGAAGCACTAAAACAGTGCAAAATAACGACTTTCGAACTACTTTAATGACTCATATTCATGGGAAATGATGTGACAGCATCCATTTAATTTTAAATTGACAACACTGAAGTATATTTAGACCATGCAAATGTAAGCATGAAACAACGTTAAAATCGAATCGCTAAACGAATGTCTAACACTGGAAAATACTATTTTATCTCATGAATCTTGATTAAGCTTCAATTAATGCGTGAATGTAATGCGACAAATTTGTTACGGTATACGCGAATACTACAACTTGTTATCTAAAACGAAACCAACAGAGTACAACTTCGTCATGTGGTCATTACATACATGTATATATGTATGTATGATCAACTTGACCATTTTCATTTTAATATTCACTAGTCTGTCATCTATTTTATTTTAAAATATATATTAGTTGTATTTATTCCCCATATATTTGGTTTTAATGACAATATTCTTTGGTTTTCGAAATTAATGCATTAGTATACTCACAAACAAACACATGCATTTTTTATTTATATCACAAACTAACGTTTACATTTGTTTCTCTATTACGTTTTTTTTTTTTAACAACAATAGGAGTGTTTATAAAAGTTGACTTTAAAAATAAGTTTTTCAGCGATTGCCGTTGTAAAATAATCTTCTTGCCGGTTGTTTGGTTTCATTTAATTTAATTATACTTTTAACTTTGGCTTAATACTATAAATTTGCATTTGATGTGATTTTATAGTGATTCTCTTCTACGTATTTAAACATTTCCGAATGATTTGTTCAAAAATGTAAGCATTACTGATATTTCAGAATGAACATATTTAAATATGTCATTAAATTTTTATCTTCGTGAGAATTTGTATATTTTATTTCATATTTTATATATATATATATATATATATATATATATATATATATATAGTGTATATATAATATATATATATATCTATATATATATATATATATATATATATAATGTATATATATATATATATATATATATATATATATATATATATATACTTATATATATATATATATATATATATATATATATATATATATATATATATATATATATATATATATATATATATATATATATACTATATATATATATATATATATATATATATATATATATAATATATATATATATATATATATATATATATATATATATATATATATATATTAGTGTTAGAAATTAATTAATAAAATTAAATTTGGTTGTAAAACAAATACGCTCAAATTGTCGCAGATAATATAACAATTAGTACTTTAATTCACAATAATAATCAACATCATAGAACATTAGAACTTTGTAATATAGTTCTACTAAAGTTATATTAATACAGTACTATAGCGAAAACAAGCAATAGCGACCCGCTATACAATGTTTATCATATTATGATAATATAGATTTTAGTTATTAATCGTCTTGATACCGAAAATACATATTTATAGTATTAAATAGTAAGTCGAAACCATTTGAAATTATATTAATACTCAACTGAAGGTTCGTATTGATCAATTTGCAATCAATACATAATTAATACGAACGTGTTTTACCTAAATAAATACTTAATCATCTCAAAATTCAGAGAAAAACTATTTAATTACACCAATTGACAGCACAAGTTTATTACAATTTTACAATAAAAAATACGTCGAGATAAATTTGCTTTTTGCTTTCGTAGTACGACATCCAGGAAATAATATTTGAAAAACAACTGTGACAGGGAATAAAACGTAACTTTTTGTTGCAAATGTGTCACTACTGTTTTTAATATATGCGTTGTTTTTCTAACAAACAGAAACATATGATAAATACTTCCAATAGAACGTTCCTAGAGGTTCGTTTATGAAAAATTCAAATTGTTATAAGAGTGTTCACATGACTAAACGTTGTTGGTTGTTCAGTGAATATTTACTTTAACATAATGCGAATAGCGTCTGAAAAGGGGAATAAGATGAATGGCTGTTAAGATAAGTTGATTGAAGTGTAAGCAACATGAATTGATGTACGATATAATAACAGAGTTTAGCATTTTTACTTTATTCAATGATGAACACTTTCTATATTGAAAAAATCAATTTTATAGCAACTGACCCACCGGAAGTGGTTATTTATCTATTTAGAGTAAACTTTGAATAACACTTTTTAACGGAAATCTGTGTTTTAAATAGAGTAAGCTTACATTTTAAGTACAAAGCTTAAAATATTTAATACCCCATGTAGATTTACGATGTTCTGTTAAATAAAACAAGGTGACGCATGCGTCGTCTAGTTTCAATTATCCAACGAGTAAGTACGTGTTAAACAGTGGAAAGTAACATTTTCTCGCACTAACTAAAACCAAGATCCGCTGGGATTTCGCTATGGGTAGTAACGGAAATAGCACCGCTGAACACTTCAATGTTCAGTGCGCTGTTCTGTCTGTACGAGGTCTCTTTGTGCCGTACACACCGGATGCACGATAGTTTTATATGACCGACGTCATTTCTTTTTGTTACCCGGCGATATGAAAACGACGCCGGTAGAGTAAATGACGCTAAATGCACTGGGCGCATTGCAATGTTTACCCTTTGTGCAATTCTTTGTCGCAATACGAAAATGTACAACTCGAAATCTGCAGTTATAAAACGGTAGGACGATTTTTACTATTCAACCTGAAATCTCGCTAGATTACTACTATTACACAAAATTAAGTTGGGTGAAGTTCAAGGTCACCGTAACAGACTTAAGTAGCATATTTATTTTTGTATATAAATATGAGTATAAGTAATCGGTTTTTGTTATAAAGTTAGTGTTTGAAACTTTAGCGGTTGTAACATTAGAAATTATGAGGTTTCTTTTCGGTCTCAGGGATAATAGTTTGGATTAAGTTAGTTTTAGTTTTGGGGGTGGTTTATAACTATTATAGTGCACTTACATTCACCCTGCGAATGAATAGTTGTCTTCGCTAAAGTCGTAATAGAATTTCATATAGAAAATAAGTTATAGTTTAACTTTGTAGAGATAATAAATTAATTGTTTTATTTAATTCTCCATGAAGGATTAATATACAATTGATGTTAGTTTGATGTAAATTACTAGTTTAATCTTTTTGCTAAATTACCCAAATTATTTCAAAAGTGCTCACGATTTATTTAATAACGCCTGTCCGAGTTCAAATTTCAAGTAAAACAAATTGTATAAAATGCTGACGCTTTGTGTGACCCCACGTCACCACTAGAACGGTAATCGTTGTATTATACTGTGCAAACGAATTATTTAAAAAAATTGCTTTTCCTATATTTTTATCTGCAACCATAATGCGTGCGGATACCAACAAATAAAACATATTTTCATGAATATGATAAATGTTTCGAATGACGGAAGCGACGCGTTGAATTATTACACAAATTTATTGATTTTATATGGTACGGTTTTCTTCAACATCCAGACATTTTATAATCTCGGAGTTTTCCATTAATTTTGCAGCATCAGTTCCCGTTTATACGTTTCCTGTTGACTTGAAATTTCCGTTTAAATTCATATCCTTGATGTCTTCATAAAGCAACGCATATTATATAAGTAATTCAATAAAATATCTGCTTAGAATCAAATCATATAAGATTGGCAAGGATAATAGTAAATTTAAATATAGAATTGACATATCCTGTTACTGGTGATTAGTTAATGGCGATGGTGTTAAAAGCAAGCGAGCATCCCACTGTGTAACCAACTGGAGCTATGGTTACCACCAACAGCTGAAGTTTCCGACAGGCTGCCCATCTGGAATAGATGTGGTGGTTGGAGTTGATCCATAGGTCGAGCGCCTATGTTGTTATATCACCACTTACACACTTTGATTGTTCTATTCTACAGCAATTTTAACTCGTAACTAGATTAGTTTAAAATATATACAGCAATTATGGTAGGTTTCAGTGAGTTGTTTTTGTTTAAAGCTCAAAAATAGTCTTTTATTTTAATTAAAACTGCTTCAAGAATGACTTGGTTTATAACTCAAATTCTGCGATGAAGCAAATGTGAGAACTATTACTGTAATGGTCACCAGTGGTGCCATTTCTCGAGTAGATTGTACATTAAAGTCCATCAGGTGTGACGAGTGTTATATAAATATCGTTGGGGTCGAAATCGTTGCTACCTAACCGAATACTTCTTCTTTCTTTGGATAATAGCATTTGTAGACAGTTGCTCTTCTTCTTGGTTTCTGTAGCCTTTGTAAGATTTATGTGTAGATTGAAACAGAATGATATATTGTTTTTAAAATACAGGTATATCATATTAACAGGGTAATAGAATTCAGTAGGGAACGAAACTTTATCTTTCGTTTGGTGCATTATTCAAAACTATCTTGAAAAGTTTACCAAGTGTATTTTAACATATATTCCACTTCAGATATATGTGTAAATTGCTGTGTATGAAATCACTGAAAAAAACATGCTAGTATTCACTAATGGCAAAGCATCTATATGTAGGTCAAACACGAAATAAAAATTGATGACTAAGACTAGCCTAGCCTACACTGAAATGTAATCGAATTAATTTCGGAGAGCAACAAATAAAAAAAAACTAAACGAAAATCCACTACAAATGAATCTAAATTACAGCTTTCAATCTCGTTAATTGTCAATATTTATTACTACGCGGGCCGGTGTGTCAGGTCCACTTAGCCTAGATTCAATCCAAACTAAAGAGTGATTTATGTCGACTACTGCACGGTACCAAGAAGATTATCGGCGATGGCCAATCCATTTCGCAATTTGCTCCAAACTTATACGTGTATCTATTTATGTGTATATATATATATAGAGTAAGGAGAGAAAGAATTAGAAGGAAGCATGCGGAAAAAATTTAGAACCGTCGCGTAATCCAGTGAGAATTAAAGCCACAAACCGTGGAATAACGTGGTCATTGAGCGCACGCGCGTTTGTCTAGATTCTTTCGGGTGCTATTAACTTTATGCCACGCTTGAGACTACGTATAATTCGCGTGGAACTGTCAAGAGATGGCCTTACAAACGCACTACGCAGTGATGACGTCAATTCAGCTGGAAGACCAAGGATTTTTTTGAGCTGACAGCTTTGTGCGTCGTTGCTTTGAGGATCGACTTTAATTAGTTAGATTGTTTTCATTTTGCACCCACTTTCTTTCTATGTTAACTAGTTCTATAGGTACCTTTTTCCAAATGGCTTTTAGCTTTCAATAGGTACTTACAGGCAGACGCCACTTGATTTTCGAGCTTTTCTATAGCGGTGGTTGTGTTTCTTTAGTTAGCATCTCCTAAAATGGTTGACAAAAATCATTGGCCTTTCTATTTGCTGTATCTTGGCAATGTTCCATTATACGCGGCGAGAACTGATCGGTTTAATGGCCAATTTAACTAGAATCAACTGTTGAATTGCACATTACATGCACCAGCTAGTTAAACCAGGTATCAAATCACACCAGTTGATTATAACGTCAGCGTATTTGAGCTAAATTCACAGTAAACCCCAAGATAAACGGATCATCCAATAAGTTCTTTTAGCAGATCAAATTAACTGGGAAATAACCATTTTAAATATCGGAAAGGAAATTTCTAACAACGCATTTTATTTGAAACGATTATCATCGCTTCGACAGACTCAGTATCTCTTGAATATTTCGATTAATTACTCTTCGATGTTATCAGATGAACTGTCAATTATGATTAATTTAATATGAATTGCCATTTTTGATTTCATCCCATTTGTTACTTTTAATAAAATGACAAGTACTTAAGTATCCTCTTTACTATGACATAATTTGTGTATGATTATCTAATATGTGGATAGAATAATAAAAGTGTTGTCTGCGCAAATGTGTAATAAAACGCCTAGTTTGCGAATAGTTTAGGAGAACAGAGGGTTACGATAAAGCTGAACTTTTATCTCTGAATGGACATCAATCAAAAAACGCGAAGAAAACAATCGAATGAAAAGGGAAGATCTCACAAATCAAAATCGGCAGATATTGTTTTTTACGAGCGCAGAAAATCGTAAAAATAATACTTGTTGACCGGCGTTTGGCAATATCCATCTGAAAGTTCTGTGTTTGCTTTGCCAAGAAGCATCAATATTGCAACTCTTATATACGGCTACTGATGGACTCACCAGAATTATTTACTAGGGTCAAATCTATCAATCTAAAGACGACTGACAAACGATACGAATAAATGATGATAGGCCACAAATCATGCAACGTATCTTATTTTATTTATTACAATCATAAATAAACAAATAGTCTTAATCTGTTCAGTTTTTAATAAATTACGCTACCATTCAATTTATTTTCGACCACAATGTTCTGTGATTTTCCCCATAACAACGCGTTTTGTAAATGTATCAAATCCAGTTGATCAGTGCTGTACCCGTAAAACAACCGGTATGGGAATACGCAACGATGTGAGTTGCGTGCGTACGTGTATTCAGGTAGCTTGAAACCTACGCGTATCCGGGATCGATATGCCTGAATTGGCCTGTGAACCGTTTCTGAGCCTATAGGCGATTGGATAAATTATACAAAAGAATCATTCTATTTATTATGGCGCATGAAACAATTTTTTTCCGTAGAATAACTGGAAACGCCACTAGAGCTAACTTTATGTTACAAATAACAAACAAAGTCATTATTCTGCGACAAGCAAAACACCTGTCAATAATAACGATTTTTACTTTCTTTTACGAAGTAATAAGTAAGTATTGTAATCACGAAAAAAAACATTCTCGAAATTTTAACGGAAATACACTTTTTGACCTTCCCTGAATCGCGTCTGACTATTTTTGGAATGACGCCTGTGTGTGTGTGTATGTGTGTGTCCGGGTGTGTGTGTGTGTGTGTCTGTGTGTATGTATGCGCTCTACAGCCTACACCGTTGAAGATAAAATTATGAAACTTTAAACTTAGGATTTGTATATGCCTGGGAGGAAAACCTCCTATTTTTTAAAAGCATATTCATACCGGAAGTGCATGTTTACTTGAGTCACTTTTTGCATATCTTCGGAACGGCTGTACTTATGGTAAAATAAGTATAATTAAAGTTAAAGATATTAATGATTTGAACAACTTTTGTTTGAAACATTTCTTCAAAAAGTGTACCAGTTACGAGAAAATTGCTATTATCCTATTTATATTGCCATACTTACATAGGTATGGAAAATTATATATAATAAATCGTATCAACTATGCATATCAACTGTTTTAAATATTAAAATATTTTGACATTTAACATTTATTGTCAGTGTCACAAATAAGTTTAGTGAATAAGCATTGCAAAGGTTAGTAAATAATTAAAAATATTATTATAAATATTTTCTCTGGTTTAAAGTTAATTTAAAAACTAAAAAATGCCTGGCCATAATAATTTTTAATAATATGTAATGAATAATGATATTTTCTTTATACTACTATAAAATCCAACATTTAAAATCTAAAATACATATGTTTTCTTTGAAAATCTGACAATAAACTAACTTTACAAGTTTATTGGACAATGAATGAAAATATTTTCTTGAAATTTAAACATTTTATATTTTATTTATATACTATCAAATCTAAATATACTGATTACGTAAAAGAAAGTTTAGGGCCAACACATGGCCGATGTTTATTATTTTCTTATCTTAGAATAATGAAAACCAATAATAATAAAAACATCAGTATACGAAATCTCCATTCGTATAGAAAGGAAAGTCAATTATATACTAAGGCAATCTATAATTATAATAAAATACAACGTATAACATTAAAGCAAACACTAATTTGTATTAATGTATAATAAATAAACACAATTGTGTTTGATTAGGTTGCTTAAGCATTTAAGCACTCTATTACAGCAATTTAGCACGCAATTACAAACGGGGTAATGTTTGATTTAAATTAAAAACAATACAAGTTAGAATAGTAGAAAAAATGTTTAGTATTTTCTAAAATAGCTATGGTACTATTTAAGTTATTAAGAGGTGTTTGTTTGATGCAATTTATACGAAATGTCTGGAAAATATATTTTTAAAATATCTCCACAGTGCAACTCTTTTCAAACGGTTTGTAAATGTAATTTAAAAAAGTAACTTTTTCATTTCGTATTTCTTGGTAGACGGTTTTTATACATAATTAAATTTTCTTTTAAAAACAACGTTGTGCAAAGTTGAAATATCACCTAGCATCAGCTTACGTCACAATTCTTCGAACTTCAAAGTAAAACAATGGATACGTTAACGAAGTAATTAATTTTATAATTTATACTAGGATTCTTTCTCAAATGGCAACTATTAAAAAACATTAACTAAACAATATTTTCTTTAGCTTGTAAAATAAAGTACTAACTTCAAAGTTAATTCAACTGAATTTTATCTATTGTGAAAAATGATTTTTGTGTTCTTGAACAATTAATTTAATTAGTACGCAATATTGATGAAATCGAGCTACTATTTCCGTTATTAAAATTCACAATTCAATCTATTATTCATAACTAATTGCGCGTACTATCAATATTGCAAAAACAATACACCAACTATATTGGCGTTATGAAATTTTGAACTATGTCCAAACGCTGCAATAATTCACAAACAACCCGAAAATGAAAAATGTTAAAAATTAATGCAGTAACCAGTCAATTGGCTTCAAGCCAAAGTAATAAATCATTCCAAATACTATAGTAGTTTCTTGATCAAACAATAGATAAAAGACATTATTAATAGTTCTTCATAGAGTATTTATTGAGATGGTACATTTATGATTTTTGCATTTGGGCTAAAAATTATAAATATTTCACTGTACTCTGAATAGACTTGAAGAAAAGAAGACAGGAAACAAAACTGATATTTAAATAATGTACGTTTTGTGTGTGTGTGTGTGTGTGACATTTTCCAAATCAAATATTGGTAGACCGGTATAAATACTCGATATTATGTAGGGTCGCTTTTTCCAAAATTCAGAAGCACTTTTCATTTCAATTGGCATATCGCGATTCTCCTGGGTAAATATCTCTAGTTTTACATATTTTATGTGAACACGGTCGTCTGCATACATACACACGTACACCCACACATTTATACAATATATGGAACAGTATTTTTATTTGAAAAAGTGCATGTATCAAATTTTGCACTTACGATTTATTAACAGAAGAATTCTCTATAGCTAATAAATCTACTTGGATTCGTGTTCAGACTGAATATTATTATAACTTTTCTCTGACAATAAAAATATATTATTCGACTATATAAAATAACTTTTATAAAAATCGAGAAACTCCCACAATTTATTTTAGTACCATATAAATATAATTAATGGGGGCTAACATTAATTTTGACTTCCTTATACGTTGTATATAACGTCAACAAAAGTAGTTTAACGGAAATATCCATTGTGGAAATTGTATCAAATTTCTAGCGACCGATGTGTGGGTGTGAAATACCCATCAATATATACCACACTTGTATGTCATTAGGGCTAGTTTAAGTCAAATAAAATTTGATACGATAACACTAAAAATGAATTGAAATAAAATCACGCAAATTGGATTCTGTGAATGGCCTACTTTCGGCGTTCCCGAAATATATCTGCTGCAGGCATCGTACATTAGTTAGAAGTGGAAAAGAAGAAGGGGATGTCAGCTAAGTGAGGTGAGGTTTGGAATGAGTGTTTTTAAAATGGCGTTTGCTTTTAGTCGCGCTCAATATCGTCTAAAAGCAAATGCGTTAATTTTCGACAGTTGACACTCAATTTAATTTCTGCAATTTACTTTCGTAATTTATATAACGCAACACATTGCATCGCAAACTTTACACCTTAAGTAATTTGTCTAAAACATATTTATAAGAAGTTAGGAGGAGCGCTAGCGCTAGTGTAGAATACAGCAATCTCCAGGATCAACCTCTACGTCAAATTTAAGCAATTCTATTGTGTTGAACGTAGATTTAGCAACAATGTATATAGATAGTTCCTTTGTACTTGCGTCCTTAGATTATGGCGAAACATGCGAGTGGTGTTAATTCTTATTAATTTAAACAACACTTCAAATGAGTCTATGCAGATGTTTCATATTCTTGAACACTATTAAACAAACACAAGAACCACCCGACGCCAGACCACAGATATGAACTTTGGGTTTAATTGTTATTTCGACAGCTTTTGCCAGATAATCTTGGTAAATGTTTAACGAACAAATTAAAGTTTATAGCCCTGTGTTTGTTACTTTGCCCGAAATACTCAGCCGGTCGTGTTTCTTGCTATTAACTTTACGATCGATTTTATACCGTTTCTTTAAGGCGTCTGATTTAGTATTCTGTTACTTGAAGTTTGTCCGCGTTTTTTGTAAGTCCGTGTCTATAGCACATAGAATACAATACCAGCACAAATATAGCTTATATGCTTCCTAAAGTAAAATATATATTTGCAATTCAAATGCATCAGATGAATTGATGTTTTTAGTTTCGTTTGTTCGGGTTGTTCGGCTGAACCACACACACACACACACACATACACACACACACACACACACGCACACACACACACACATATATATATATACACACAGAAAACAAACAAGTGCTAGGGGAACTTTTCAAATTTTTATTGAATTACTTTATTGTGTTCTACACCGAAAACAGTAATCAAACTTCGGTCTAGTTTGAAAGTAACAATATAATGGGGGTTGTGGTTGTTTCTCAAATGAAGTTTTCTATATATATATAATATATATATATATATATATATATATATTATATATATATATATATATATATATATAGATAATATATATATATATATATATATATATATATATATATATATATATATATATATATATACGAGGAGGAAGGTCGTATATATATATATATATATATATATATATATATATATATATATATATATATATATATATATATATACATATAAGGCATTAATGCAATGCCTAAATACGTAAGATAGAAATAAATCTTAGCCATTATTTTGTAAAAATTGAAAAAAATATACTTTAGGTATTTGGTTTCACTGTTTTTATTTTGTTTTAGTTAGCAATCTTCACTGAGTGTGTGTGTGTGTGTGTGTGCATATTATTTAGATTAGAAATTAAAATATGTGTGTTCAAATATCGATACTTATTATAACATATATGTGGACCCTGTTAGTTTCCACTTTTTGATGCTTAAGCCCTGTTACCACGTCAAGGTTAACTCTCCTCCGGTAGAGTCTTCTCTCCCTATCCCTAAAAAAGATTACTGGAACTCCATTGGAGCAACCTTCCTCCTCGGTTAAATCCACATCAAATTGGTTCAAATAAAACACTTAACCTTGAGCTAACCTATCTAGAATAACATTTAAGGATCGTTTATGATAACCATTTAACTACCCCAGGTACATGAGTGAAAATTTACACTTGTTACACGTATAGGTCTATCCGCATGAACTTAACGTAACTTTAAGTTATACCTTAACTAGGCAGGAAACTTAGGGTATTTTTTTATCTAGTACATACTTTGATAGATACTATATTATATATTGATCTAAAGTCTAGACAAATTGTTTTTGTGGAAACTTTTCCATCGCCTCATTTTAAATTAAATTGATATTGATATCGTTTATATTTACGGAAAAAAAAAACAAAACGTGAAAAAATTATATCAATATGTCTAGTTAATAAATACAAATATTTTATGTTGATATTTATTTTACGTATATATTGGTTTTTATTCAGATTTATTATTTTATTTCGAGTAAATACTTTTTCACAGTATTCTCTTAAGTATTATTTACAGTGAGTGAGGTTTTGTAATAAAGCATTTTTATTTTATCTCAGATAGATTTTATTATTATTATTATTTCATATATTTAGTAAACACTCCAATGGGCATACGGAATGGATAAAATAGAATAAAATAAAAATGGTAATAATATAGGTATATATGTTTGGAACAGTAAAAACAAAAAATACATTTAAATAAGTTCATGTTGGAAGCAGAGTTTTATCTTGAATTTCCATCATTGTTACCTTACAAACAGTGTTATCTCATACATGATACATACAAAAGTTATCAGCTACTTTTGAACAAACCACACGCAATCTCTCGAGGCAATTTTCTGTAACTTACACTTACAGTGTACTAACCCTTTCTACTTGTTTGTTCCCCCAGAGAAAAACGGCACAGACTCCAGTCGACAAGATGGCGCCGTGGAAGAAGGCGAAGACATCCTGTACCAAAAAGACGCCTCGTTCTCGGCCGAATTGGCTGTTGCACTGGCCTACAGCAACACCACCAGTGAGACCTCTAATGAACCGTCCAATATAAATCAAGATACCACTACACAAAGTCCAAACTTAGAGCAAAAGATGCCTAATGTCGTCACGGACTTTGGCGGTTCAATGCCTAAATCTACTCAGTCCTTGTTGAGTGCTACACCGGAATCACCATGTCTTCGAGATTGTGGACCTGGAGGATCATGTGCTGTGGATGACGCTACTTTGGGACGGCAGTTCTGTGAATGTCCACTTGGACGAGGAGGTGACTACTGCGATAAAGGTCAGGAAACAATTTATTAATTTTTTTTTTCTATTTTTCACAAAATGTCTAAACATATCACTGAAGTGGCTCTATCTATAATAGTTACTCCCAATAAAGGTACGCGGCTCATTTGAAGCTCGCGTAAAACAAAAACAATTAGGTAATCGTTGTGCTTTAAATTTTTCAAAATCAGCTTAATTAAGTAACAACTTTGAAACAAATAGTACAATGTGTATTTTTCTGGATTATCATAAATGCGGAATTAAACAAACAAAAGCGTGTTTTGTTATGTTTTTATAAAATAAATTTACAATTAGTATTGAAAAATACAAAGTATAAAACCGATGAAAATTTATGAGATTTACATAAAAATGTAATATTTATATAAGCTTTTAGCTATTATAAAATGAAATTTATATTGACTTTAGCGTGAATGATTCATAAAAATATAATCAAGACTACCAACAATGTGTCCATATACAATATATGGTACACTTTAATCTTGTTATTAATTGTCTGTACTTGCATTCCACATATTAATTGTATAATTAATTCATAATGTTAGTTTGTTTTACCGAAATTAATTAGCTGAAATTTGGTAAACAAATATTTCCATGTGTTCGTGCTTGTTCAATCTACTACAGATACAAACATGTTTTCTGAATTTTAAAACAGAAACTACGGAAATATTTGACAAACTGTCAAAAATGATGTATGTAGCACGAAAATGTTCTTCACAAAGATATTCGGTAGTAAATCTGCACAAACCCAATGCCCTGTAACATGCTCGCATATTTTTGTCATGTAGTATAAAAAATAGCATATTTCTGAGATGTTTCCATTGTAATCTTGAAACGATCATCATTAAAATAAGTTATATCTGCTTTACTAGGTGCCACATTGGTTTCAAACTAATGCAATAATACTAAAAGTGTATACTGGCCGTTCAAAGTAATTACGTTTCGAACCAAAAAGTTTCTATTTGCAATAAAACAATGTTTAAAAAACTATTCGTGTGTCTGCGGTTATTGATTGCTTCTGAGTTATCTCTTTTGAACGTGAACCAATGTGTATTTGTTTATTAGTGTTGCTGATCAATACAAGTGTTTAATTATTGTTTTACTGCTCGGAATTAATGGATTTTCGAAGAGTGATAGATTGAGGAGTTGGAAATAAATTAAGTTTAATTTAGATATTAAATCAATATGGATGAAGAATAAATTAGAGTTGCAATTATATTAGAATATGGAGCGCACTGTAGGTCGGCGTCCTTTTAGTTTTGTGGTTCACCACAGTTGTTGCAAGAAGCGCCACCACTAGAAGTTGTTTAATTAAGAATTATGTCGACTGCTTGCTAAACTCAACTTTATAGATAACTTTATATTATATACGTTATTAATAGTAGATTCAATTGTTCCATAGTTTGTAACCAAAATCACGGTTTTATTGTTGGAAACTCTGACGACGTTGTCAGACAATCATCGCATTATGTTTCATTGTTTTAAGATTAACATTATTACATCGCTAATCTCTTTGATAGAAATTTCACGAAACCTGAATATATCAAATGGCGTCTTTATACCTATAGGTACCGAACATGTTTATTTTCAACCTCCATCCTAGAAAATTATCTTCCTGTCGTCGAACTGTTACCAGAACGTACACTCTAAAGAATTAAAATCTAATTCGAGTTTTAAAAACACAAAATTCACTTTTGTGAAAAACTTCGAGCTGCTTATATAAATTCTAAAAATATATGAAGCTTAAAAGAGAATAAAATGTCAACATTTTTACGATAATCTTTCCGTTCATATGTTCAAATTCACAAACGCTAGTAATAAAATAAAATACTAGAAGTACCTGGCAGTTTGCAAGTCGAATATTTGTGACATGTTGCTTTTATGATCTTTGTGTAACTCCAGCTTAAGCACCATCATAATTCTATAAAGCATAAAAATATTTATTTTTAATGAATCTTCAATAAATTTTCAACTAGACTAGCGTAAAACACAAAATGAAATAAAACTGTATTTAGGTACGATTCTAGTTTGCATTTTTCTTCTGCATTTCCGCTCCGTCAATTTCCCCGGAATATAATTGACACACGACATTGAAATTTGATATCAATTTCCGGCGGCGTTGTTCCCGATATTAATGTTACTAAATTTAATTAAAATTGAAACATATTGATTAGAACACCGTCAGTGGTTCAGCACGTGCTCATTATTTTCACAATAATACAACTAATGACTTAGGGATAATATTGATCAAGCAATTACGTAAGATGTTTACGAAACAATTTTAATATTTGTTTTTATTAAAATCTCGTAATTAATTCAAATTACACTGCTTTTTTTATCATTTTCTCCAAAACGGCTCAAATACAAAACGATTAAACACATACCTCAATTTATATCTCTGGATTATTTAAATATAATATCATAAATCGCACGATTTGTTTCAAATAGACAAATGCGTGTTTTAAGATATTAATTATAAATTTTCAATTTTATTTTCTACACTTGCGAATCAAAGTGATTCTTATTTTATGACAATAAGAACAGTTATTAATTGTGGTAGGAAAATGTTATTTCATTTTTCTGGAAATTATGACGAAAAATGTCATTTTTTTTAAACAAAAGCTATTGTTGGTCTTAATTAACAGATAAAATAATAATTCGTGTTTATTTTAATTATTCCTTTGCTACAAAGTGAAATATTGAAAAAGACGAAACGACATAGCGACTTTCTTAAAAAACCTTAACAACGTATACATAATATAAATTATACAATGTTTTCCAATCTTTTATGACTACAAACCCGCTGTGTAAAATATATTTTACATCGCAACCCAGTGTAGGTACTCATTCGTAAAGATAATTAGCAATAAAATGCTCATAAATCGCTACTTGCAGTTAGAAAATTATTGCTATGAGTAATCGTTCGAAAAAAATATACAACTAGAGATTGGCTTTTATATAAGCAGAGTTTCTCAAACCATTTAACACGAAACATGTCTTCTGAGGCGAACAGAGCAAAAGAGAACTGTCATAAGAGAAACAAACAGTCAAGAATGAATGCTCCATTATATAAGTCGCGAAATGTGTGACAATGTAAAGCAACTATAGAACCTACACGCATACGTCGTTGGTGTGACGTCACAAGTCTCTAATACTCGACGATGTGGATTTTGGTTTCACGCATGTATAGCAAATACATGCATGTGAAATGGGAACTAGTCCCCATTCCCCATTGCCTCTGATCTGGCAGCGTGCCAGTTTAACCAGTGTAATTACACATTTCGATGTATCATGGCCTAGTCGCACGTTCTCTGCGAAAGTGTGCTACGTATACGTGGGGAAGCAAACATACCCTAAGCAGAATTCTAATTTTGGTGACATTTAATCCAGTATAAACGTTCCTATACTCTTTTGATTACCTTGTGTGTATATATGCATGTAAAGATAAGAGATATAGGTTTCACTACAGTCGAAATTACATAACACAAAATTCAGTTCATATGAAATATATATTTGATCGAAATCCTATTACGAGTACTAAACAGGATGTTTATATAAAACAATAGCATATTTTTTTATAAAAAATATATTTTATTTTCGCAACAGTTTAAACAAGAGTGGCGCTGCTTTTATTTTTGTTGTTTTAATGTTTATATTGTAAAAAGCAAAGGCTATATATAAATATAACGTAACTTGTGTTGTTTATATTAAAAATCTAGACTTAACTATTATCTGTTACATCCTCGCTTGGTCCTTTCATTTCAATACAATTTGGTTGTATATTTCTTGTTGCTAAAAATAGTTTTTCATCTTTCATTCATTGGGAAATATAGGACGGGCCATTTGTTAGCTTCTTTTTGAAGTGTGTGTTATTTCGACAGTTTGTAACACTGGCGCTCTTGACATTGATAGATATGTAGTGTCAAACTTCCTTATTATAAAAATAATAAAAGTTATTATTTAATTAATTAGGGTACAAATTACATAAATATTTTAGCATAACATTTTCTTTTGCTACTGTACGTTAGAAATGAAGACATATTTTATTTCGATTAGCCGAAAGACCTACAGTGAAACTCCCCTTTACGATTAGGGTTCGCGTTTATCTCTAACTGAAAATCACATATACATTAATTGAAATTGAAATAAAATGGACTCCTCCTCTTGTATTTGACTATTAGTACTGTAAGATAATAAACACATTTTTCTTTTGTTAGTACAAAAAGTAATTTGATGATGAAAGGAAATACCTTTTTCATTTATTACTATTTCATGTTTTTTTTTAATGAAAAATTAATTAACCTTTTCTGTTTAGTTATTTGATTAAAGATCACTTGATTACTGTACAAAATTAACTAACTCTGGTGAACTAGCTCGTGGTGGTATATTGCGTTTCTAAGTTAATTTTAAATATTCCCCAGTATGATGCGTAATTTATTATTAATTAAAACTATAAATATATCAAGTGGAGATGCAGCATCTCCATACTTGCTTTCGGCCCATATTCATTTTGGTTTAGTAATTTTCCCCGTGGACTTATTTGTTACGCTATCTTAAACATGGTTTACCAGTGCAGTAGGGCTCAAGAAATTTCTAGAATTTCTAGAATTTGGGTTAAGCAATCTAATCTATTATTTGATTATGTTTTTACAAATATGTATTTATTTAATGAATCAAATAGTAAATACTGTAAAAGTTCTCTAAAAATTAATTCTTTTATTTTTTTATTAATTTGAAAAAAACAACAATATTTTCCTTAAATTAACTAATGATTACATATTATAACTTAGCGTATTATAACGAAAAAAAAGTAAGTTTACGCCCCTGGTTGAACGTAAAGAGGAGTAGAAACACCGAATGTAACTATAATCCGTATAAATTACACCGACACAAGCACACGCAGTTGGCGGGGCTAACAACCCAAGAGTATCACCTATTGATCGTACTCTATACACGGTGTTCCAACATACATACACACATATAGCAAAACTTCTCTTGCACACGTAGCAATTTGCAATGTATGCGTGTTGTTCGTGTTATATTGTGTATAACTATTTATATACTATCATATGTTGGAATGATGTCAATGTGATGGTATACGATGTCTGTACCACTCATTGTCACCCATCAACTTCTGAACACACTTCATTTGACAGCTGATTTGGCCCAATAGTCCGCTTGTCAACAACTCAGCTACAGATTACAAGGTGGGGAGAGGGGGACATAATGAAATTGCCAATCCATCGCGAAACAATGTCTAATGAAACAGATGAACTGATAATTAACAAACTCTCCCTTTCGGCTTGGCCATTCTTTTCCAAATACGATTTTTCATCATTAATAAAGAAACTTATTGGAAATTGATCGATTCGCTTTTGGGTTTTAGTATTTCGTCCAATTTGTTGATTTCTTTAGTTTCTATTGAAAATACACTTTGAAAAGGTCTTCTAAAGTACCAAAATAATAATTGTGTATAATGAATAGAGTTATCTCTCAAATAAAGAACATCTTTTGATCGATTGACTCCATAAAACAGCAAGCTGTTTTTCTTCTTCTTTTATGTGAAAAGATATTCTGGCAAGATAACTCGTGGCCGAAAGCTATATGTATGGCTGATTTGTCAAAACCGTGTGCAGTCCACGAGGATGCAGTAAAATTACTCTTATCTTCACTAGCGAACTCTGTCGAGGTCTTTTTGCACTTTCAACAAAGCAGTCAGTAAGGTTCTTTTGTTGGCAACAAAACCGCGACGACAATAGAAGACAGATGAGGACAATTGTTTAGGATTGTTGCTTTTGGAATTCAAATGTTACCTAAGTCTGCAGGCGAAGCCCAAACGACTGTTAAAATAAATTCTACATTCTATAGTAGTTTAGTTATTTATATATCGCGTTGGGTATATTATCAATTGTGCAATGGTGGAAACAATAAACGTTATCCTGGTTTATTGGCAGACGCGTTTTGAATTTCTAGTTAACTTGACCGTTGCTCCATTTTTCATAGTAAATTGATTGCCATTTTTTGAATACACCTTTATATATATATGAAGAATCACTACGTAATATTAAATACCATAACTAATTTAAGATATATTGTTTTTAACCATGATATAAACATTTTGTAGTATTTTGCATTTGTGCTGCTTTGTTTGTATAAATCAATATACCACATTCCAATGTTTTTTAAAAGAGTTAACTTTGTGTATATAAAATATACATATATTAATTAAATTACAAAAGAAGTTCATAAAAAAAATATTCTATATTGTTGAAATCCTTCTTTGGTAACTGAGATAAACGAAATGAATATCTCGGTTTGTGTATTTTAAAATGGTCTAGCGACTTTAAGCCTTACGAAGTGTATATCTATAAGAAAATCGCAAGGATTTTTTCGACAAAGCTGATAAACATACACTGGCACACAAAAGAAAGAAATTAATGGACGCACAATCCAGTCCAGAGGAAGCGAATGCTCAATGGCTTGGAAACGCCATTACAACAACGAGTATAGTTACGATGAAACCATTCGTAGGGGTCCTAGTGCGTCTATTACACTATAACATAACACTCGTGGACAGCATTTGGATTTTAGGTTGATGGGCGTGAATTGAAATTCGGGCACGTGCAAAATTAATTTCAAGTAAATATCAGCCACCTAAAAGTTTTCGTTCAAATAGTACAGCATAGAAAACTCTTAACCAACAACATTGGAGAGAAAACTTATGAAATAAGGGGACACCAGACGACAAGATATGTTTACAATCTTTGCATGGCTTTAACACAAAAAGAGCCAGGAAAAAATGACGCTCGAAAGAGGAAAAGTAAGCAAGGGGCCGTGAATATATTCCTGCTCGTATGTTGCGTTACGTATTACGTTGCAGGAAGTAGAAAGGGAATTTGTTATTTGAATTGCGTAAAAGGAAATGGTGCATAGCAATAACAAGCGGATTATGAAGAAAGGACATTTTAATGTTGCTGGCTTATGCACATTTGGAAGGCATATGTATCAAAGTATTCATTGAAAATTATTTCATGCTTGTTTTAAATATGTCATTTTGTACGAAAAATATTATTACACATCAGCAGAAATCATATTCAGAATTTGCCTGCAATGGCACCACCGAACGTTGTCTTCCTTTTAAACATATAGAAATTTACCATATATTGGGTAAACAAATCTAATTAACTGTAGGAATGATGGGAAATATCTAACGTAGAATTTCAACGTTACAATACACCTATACATATGTATTAAAATGAATAATTCTAGGAACGTATTACTATGAATATTTTGTTTTCCGATTCAGTGTGATATTACATTTCAGGATTTAGCTACACATGCTGTTTTTGTTGGAGCAAATAAACGTGAATTCATGTTTTATAATTAAAATAACAAATCATGTGTTTGTAATTAACAATATAATAATTCAGTTGATGGAAACTAAACTTAAATTATATATTATAATTATATATGAAATTGCAATCACATGTATATCAAAACAAATGTTAACTGTCAAATTTACTAGAGATTTGATCAGTTTTAACCATTTTTAGGCCTTTTTACTTTCTTTTACGAAGTAATAAGTAAGTATTGTAATCACGAAATTTTAACGGAAATACACCTTTTGACCTTCCCTGAATCGAGTCTGACTATTTTTGGAATGACGTCTGTGTGTGTGTGTTTGTGTGTATGTGTGTGTGTGTGTGTGTGTGTGTGTGTGTGTGTGTGTGTGTGTGTGTGTGTGTGTGTTTACTTGAGTCACTTTTTACATATCTGCGAAACGGCTGCACTTACAGTAAAGTAGTTATAATTAAAGTTAAAGATATTAATGATTTGAACAACTTTTGTTTGAAACATAACAAATTGTTATTATCCTATTTATATTGCCATAGTTACATAGGTATGGAAAATTATATATAATAAATCGCATCTACTATGCATGTCAACTGTTTTAAATATTCAAATATTTTGACATTTAACATTTATTGTCAGTGTCACAAATAAGTTTAGTGAAAAAGCGTTAAAAAGGTTAGTAAATAATTTAAAAATATTATATATAAATATTTTCTCTGGTTTAAAGTTAATTTGAAAACTAAAAAATGCCCGGCCATAATAATTTTTAATAATATGTAATGAATAATGATATTTTCTATATACTACTATAAAATCCAACATTTAAAATCTAAAATACATATGTTTTCTTTGAAAATCTGACAATAAACTAACTTTACACTTTTATTGGACATGAATGAAAATATTTTCTTGAAATTGAAACATTTTATATTTTAATTTATATACTATCAAATCTAAATATACTGACTACGTAAAAGAAAGTTCAGGGCCAACACATGGCCGATGTTTTTTTTAGGTACAAATGTGTAAATGAAATGATTTGATTTGTTTTCAGACCTACATAATCTCAAATTACTAACATAAAATAAAGTGTTTTATATTCTGCTTTGTCATCAATTCAATCTTCTTCATTATGCCCCTTAACAATCATACGCTTTATATTTTGCTTTCATGTTTAGCCATTCGTATATTTTTCTCTACCATTCTCACACACAATACTTCTGCAAATATTTCTCCAAATATTCTTCCATCATCATTTGCTTTCCGTTTTCAGTACACGATCCTTTGTATAATATTAAGTGGATTCATATATTTTAAGTGACCTTATATTATCACTGCGTATTTCTTTTGTGTATTTAATTTTCGTTGAAATGTTCAAATATTGAAAATATATATATATATATATATATATATATATATATATATATATATATATATATATATATATATTTGATACGATATACGTAGGGTCCTGTAGTTGTTGAAACGAATGTGAATTCATAACAATGGTTGTCACATAGTGAATGCATTTTCATGATATATTTTCATTTGATGATTTATTACATAAAAATATATCTTGCTCGTATTTGTGCAATATAAAACTACTAACGCATTTCGGATTACAAGCAACTGGAAATAAAACGAAAATTAACACATTCTCGTTCATTACGTAATGTCGCTAAACGTAGGTCTGTCTTCATTTGGAGATCTGCAACAAGGGAAGGTTTCTTGCAATCAGTGATTAGATACTTTATCATTGTGAAAACTGGAGGGGCTGCGACGTGAGTGTGTTGAATGCAATGAGCGAGAGGTTTGGTCGACGGTCCTAGTACACAGATGTTACAAGGGAAACTGGCACGTCGCTCAGATTCAACAGTGGCCAACGCAACGGCTGGCCAGCAATGGTTCAACGGATCAACAACCCCCCGATCCAACAACTATAACAAATTGCAGGTTGCGCACGCATGCGTAAATATACGGCTTAAATACATCACGATCCACCATCAAAATACAATTCCGCTGAAATAACAATAAAATAACGACACACATTTACTATTCTTACAAGATATACTACTCAATAATACCAACTATTACACTAATTCGTATATATTTATTAACATAAATATAATTAATTGGTGGAGGCGTCTAAAGAAAAGAATTCGCACTTTAATCTAAATGTAATACGTGTCTATTACTAATTTAAAATACGTCATAGACAATCAAGATAATTTCGTTTGCTTTGTAGAAATAGTAATGTTTTTTTGCGTCTGTTTCGTTGCAATAACAAACTACAATTGAAAATCGGTAATACAACTATCGAATACAAATTTTCTAGTTTACTCGTTTGTCGCAAGTAAAACATTTCAACCCGGTAACCAGTTTAAGTTCGAGATTAGCAGAAAATTCTGGTAACCGTATAGACAAAGAGAATTATGTCCACATGAATATTTTTTTATATATATATATATATATATATATATATATTTTATTTTTTTTCATTTGAGTACAATGTGCCCAATGGTATTACCATTAATTGCGAAAACAATTCAAGCACAATAGGATGGTTTTTGTTTTGTTTTGAATTTACGTCACACATTTTCGTATTTAACGTACGAGTGGTTCGTTACAATTAAAAAAGAAATAAAGTTTGTTTGGTTTGCACAATTTTATATAATGAATATCAAAGTTTATTTGCAACTTTGTTTTCCGCGTGTGAAAGACATTCGTGACAGTCAAATTAAAATTTGATTTATTTCATATATTTTGCAGTGTGAAAATGTGTTTTTAGTTTGTATTATAGTTAGATTCGATTGAAAATATGTTCTTATTTTTATTTTACGACGAAGTACATCTGATATGCTTCACCCCATTATTCTTTATAACATAGCTTAACAAGAAAGGAATTCTTTTTAAGTAACATGCATGTTGGCGTGTGTGTTTCATACATATTTAAAATGTAATCTACATTAAAATGTTTATAGCTTTCCTGTTATTTATCAAAGCTAGTTGATAAGGGTAGAAAAATGGTCGCATCTATTTTCTAATGATTTGAAAAGATGGGTTTGTTTATATTTGATTTAATGTTTATATTTGGTATAACAAACGAAAGTTGCATTTTGTAACAATAGAGTTAAAAATGAATTACGGATTATCAGATTCTTGTAGAAGCTTAAAATGTTCTGGCTAATGGTAATTGCAAAGTTATCCGTATAAAGGGTCAAACAAAATAGCTTCAATTATATGCCTGAAACTTTTATGTTAGATAATATCAAACTCTAATTAAACTTATTCCATAATGACTCTACACATTAAATTTCCGCGTAACTTTTGGAGAAATACGAAAGAATTCTTATTACTCCTTTAGAAAATAATAACAGTCTCATAATAACTAGAAACTATATATTTTAAATGGTGTGAAGTTAGCGAGGCCTCGCTCAGCGAGGGATCTGTATAGTCCTACCGTTTAATAAAGTCGTGGTCAAGATATTTAAAACCACACATCAATTTATGTTTGTAAGACACCTCAAAGTCTATGTATGACTTTAAGGCTATTTTTAAAGAAGCGGGGGTGTGTATACACAAAAAATTTAACATATTTATTTAATATAATAATAATAAAAATAAATAAAGGAAATAGAAAATATTATTGCACTTAAAGTACTAACTGAAATAGTTTCTATATTAATATATAGTTTAATTATTCAACTTTTGAACAAAATAAATGGTTTGTCAATGTTGATACATTACAAATAATCACGAACATAAATTAAGTTCCATAACACATTCAAACAGTTGAGATAACAAAACAATTTAACAACGCTCTGAATATTTAATCATCAACAAGCGCCGCCGTGGAAAGTGAAACAACTAAAACGTGCTCTGATTCCTGTTAGGCACAAAGAGAAAATCGAGCGACTGAAAATCAATTCGATTTTCGAAGTATTTTAAACGCAACAACACTATCTAGATTCTACGTCGCCATTCTCAATGTTTTAAATGAAAACGTTCGCGTTCGATTCGATACCTTTACTATATTGCCGTGCAGCCATTGATTTTGCAATTAAATGCGAAACACTTTTGTGTTTGTTATCTAAACCAATGTGTTTGCTTCTAAAGAATGATTTAGCCTGCTAATGGAATCATTGGTTTGTTGTTGCTACTCGATTCAATTTAGCGAAAAGAATATTTATGTCATAATATTAGACTAATTACTTTATTATGAATATTGCTTCAAAATGATTCGAGTGGATTATTATTCGTTTTTGAAATATGAATTTAACCATATTTGCTTGCAACTTCAAGCAATGTTTATAACATTTTTCTTTAATAGTTTATTTAAAAATAAATCTTAAGGCGTTTTTCATGCCTAGTTAATGTCAAGACATTAAAAAAATGTTTTCAAGTTATATTTAGCTTCTAATCTCCGTAAATAATTAATGAAACTGAACGTAATTGTAATAAATTTCGTGTATGTCACCGTGACAGTGTGATTGCATGCGTTCAAAATAAAGACAGAACAATATGGAGTCCAGTAGGAACTAACTTATTATTAGTGGCCAAAGCTCCTGTTAGATTGCCTTAAGGGTAGGAGCACGCTAATGGTCCAAGTCACGCATACCACCACCGCATAATTCCACGTAGCATAGCATACCATAGCGTATAGTTCCGGACTCCGGACTAGATTTCACCCTGTATACACAAACGACACGCTAATACTAAAACCACGACATCACAAAGTAACGGCCATTTTGAACGAAACACGCACCGTTTTTACCCGCTACTGACTGCACAGCACCTGCAATGTTGTTTTTTACACAAATAAAGTCATTTCACTTAAGTTTTTATTGAGCTTCTTGCATGAAACTGTATTCGAGATTTCAGCTAACGCGGAATTCTAGTGATAAAAATTGAGAACTAACGTTTCAAATATGTTTTCATTTACTTACCATTTTTTCTACATTAGTGTATGAATATTATATGTAATATTCAACATATAATTTAACACATACAGCCTATGATAAGTGAAGGTCAGATCTATCAGTCCTTCTCTTAGTAGTACTAAAGAAAATCCATATGTGCTTAATAGATTGAATCGCGTAATTTTTTTTTTTTTTAATATATATATATATATATATATATATATATATATATATATATATATATATATATATATATATATATATATATATATATATATATATATACCTAAATGTAAAACTCGAAAAGTCGAAAAGTTATAATTAGGTACATAAAGTATATAAAAAATTGAGAAAAGTATTTTAAAAATCTCAAGAATTGAACATCTGCATAGAATGTATCAGCTCCAAAAAATATTTCTCGAATGTTAATTTTGTTTGTGGAAAAATGTCCCCTTGTACAATTTAACAGTAAAATTTAATAATGCCGCCGCGTACGGAACGATTTTATAATTGGGAACTGACGACGGGCAACGGGAAACCACTTATGACGAAAGCAAACAGACCCGGCCAATTTTTATTTATAATTTTTTTTTTCTCGTTGGAATATTATAAAAATTGTGCGAGGAAATGTTTGGAAATCATAAAAATAATCTGACATATTTTCAAAACAGTAGCAAATCCTATTCAAATCCTGTTTGATATTTTTATTAAAAACATAAATGGATTAAATAATAAACACGAATTATTTAGCAAACTTTTTTTAGCCCCCATTATGAACTTGCCATTTTCGTTTTCCCATAATGGCCATAATTTAATATAGTTAAAACACAATTGATTGACAATTTAATCCTGTTATTATGGTTTGTAATACAAAACACAAAAATACAACTTAGTTACCAGAATATTTTAATAAAACAAACAGCTGATGTGAGACTGCGCATACAAAACGTCTTTTTGCTAACTTCACGATACGTGCGTGTTTCAAAAGTTATAGAATAAAATCAATTATAATACATCAACAAATTTTGGTGTTATAACTGTCTACTTTGCTGACAATAGACATCAAAGAATGAAGAATCGTTGATATATTTGCTTTTGTACCACATCAGTGGTTGTCACTATGTGAATAAAAGTAATATCATGAAGAAGAACTGCCATTTTTAAATTCAATTAAATATCGACATTTGACAAAGATGAATTACTGCTAAAATATCGCGTGTATTTGATAGAATGGCTAACATCACCTTTTTCGTCTATTTATTAGGTATTTCCTGTAAATAGAAATAAAGAAAAACGTGAGGTTATTCTGGTGCCTAGATTTCAGGCGATTCACACAGTCTTTAGTCACGGAACGATTAATCAAGTATTTTCGACAGTTGTTTTCTAAGGCTGTCTAGAAATATTGAATAGCCTAAATATAGCGACTTTCGTGACTGGCCTATGCTAATATTTAAGTTAATGTTTAAATATGTTTTAATGGGCTTGACAATTTAAATGTTTTTTGTTTCTTACATTTTCTTCTAAATAGGTAAATAAAATCTTTTTCTTCGAATTCCTGTTTTTTTAGAAACAAATGTTATTATGTTTTTTCCAATCTACTACGTTGCAAATTACCTTAGAATTTAATATTGAAAATGCCTTAGTATTGTTTTATTTTATTTTTTATATATATATATATATATATATATATATATATATATATATATATATATATATATATTATACCGTAGTCATTATCGTAAAAGGCAACTGTCAGAAAATAATGATTATTTTATAAATAACTACAGATATAAGCATATTTATTTTTATGTTTGATGATTTTAATATTTTAGAGTACCAATGCATAGATCTTGATATAAAAATCAATAATGCAACAGAAAATAGTGTATTTCTTTATAGAGCCATTCCGCGTATTATAATGTGTGCTAAAGGAAATAAATATTACTGCACACATAGCCTACATTTTTCTGATTTATTCATTCTACTTGCATATACATTTTGTGCACCATATTTATTGCATTATACACTTTGTAAAAGCTTCCGGTTATGCAATGTATAAAGTCTTTTAAGAATAAATATTACTATAATAATAAAATCAATGCTTAGAAATCCATGTTTATTCTGATATTTAAATCTTAAATTAAAACGTAACATATAAACAGAAATATGGATTTTGTATTTTTATTACGAACCAGTAGTGACTTTTTCGGCGTATAAGGAGTAATGCAGCGTAAGACGTACCTGTGTGTGTGTGTGTGTAGGAATGTTTGAGCGTGTTCTGGAATCATTTGAATGCGACCAAAAAAAAACTCAAGGTGCACCAGAGCAAGCCGATGGCGTGGCGCCGGATTCTAGATGGAAAGGTGTAGGTTTACTTTACCCTCGCGCGTGTTCTGCCCCCTATTAGAGTCCATTCCCCACGGTCGCGTAGATGTGATGGGTGTATGCCCCATCTATGCTCCCCTGTTGAACGTGTATTGACCGGAGAAGACGTTGCGCTCTGTTCGCCCTCCGAACCCGACGTCATATCGTCGCGACGCTAGTATTTTCCCTTCTCCAAGTTGCACACTTCATGTCGCCTGGACAAACAAATAACTATGGATAGATGTACGTATGTGTGCATTGGGCCTTATGCAGATATGATTTGTCTATAAGTCGGAAATGATTAAAAAGTGTTGACTCACACTTTGATTATTCATAAATGAAAATTAGTTCATGTACAATGGGAATATAGCAATTTAAAACCATCGTTCGTCTATAAATGTACTGTTTTACGAAATTGATTGAAAATCTGCTATATTCCGACCAGAGTTGCAATGATGGTCACTTAAACCGTTCAATTTCATTATCAACAGTTTTCTGGTTATCAATTTCATCAAACAAATTTATGTAAACAATGGAAATTGTGTTGTTTTAAGTTATGCCATAAATTATTCATTTATAAATATTTAGCTAAGTTCTTGTTGTAGTTGTAAACTTGTAAGATATGCAGATTTATTGGTGTAATTTATGTTTTACCAAGAACTTGTGTCACATGTGTGACGTTAGGTACAATAGCAGCTATAACACTTTTTATTGCAGATTCTATTTAGATAACATCGCATGTGTCCAATGTCGTTGAAGCCATTTGCCGCATCCCGTATTCCGTAGCATCCACAGTACACATCCTGTTTTCATCGGATTCAAGTTTAAAACTATCCTTTATTGAAACTTTTATGTACCGACATGTAAATACTGGCACACAGCGATATTGGTTAGCGTTTTGTGTAACTTTTAGCACAGACGAAATTGATTTAGTTGCTAAACTTATTTAATACCGTGTCAGTCAACTTTTAATCTCCTCGCTGTTAATATCATTAAATCTGATAATATTCTACCGAAAAAAAAAAATACAGTTCACATCCTAACATCACTAAATGGCTAGCGCATCCTTCAGCGTTGTTAATTTTAATATTTCCACCAGAAACTATGTTTAATCTAGTTGTAAACTACGTTTTTATAATTAATAGTGTATAGACAATGCAACCATGTATCCATAGATCTAAACCGGTGCATTGTGGCGTGTAAACACTGCTTACTATTCCATGCATGCAAATTTTATGACAAATTAACTATATTTAGTATAAAGCTGCATTGCGATGACAATGGTCACCTCATTTATGCAACATTCTAAACAGACACTAATAGTACATACATATATATTTAAATAAATTGCTATAATTTATTTTATGTGCAACTATTTTTTTAAAGCAGTTACAGCATATTAAAACTAGTTTAATTTGAAAAAGTTGCTAGTTAATACCATTGGTGGTTATTTAAAAAATTACAGCGATGAAACACGAATACGTAACGATGATACCCGATTACACAGGAATTGAATCTATTCTGCGTTGCGAACACATACCGTAGCGTTTGTTGCGAAAACTGAATTGACATACGTGCAGCCATACACTAAAACAATCGGTTATATGATATTTTTAATTGCCACAAACGACTCGTCCTTTGAGAACAATAATTTATAAATCGATCATTTCTATTTGGCTTGCGTGAAACGTAAAACAACCCCTGCGGGAACTTACTATTCCGAATATTTGATTTTACTAGTTGTAGACGAAATTACTAGACGTGACCATTTTCTAAATCAAACGAAAACTTTGATGCGCTATTGTTATTTCAGATTCGGAAACGTGTGTGTAACTCGTCGGTGAATAAGTACGATAGTCAGAAACCAAACATAAATCTTACCGCAAGTGTCTGTAGTTTCTCTAGTTAAACAGAATATCTCGACATTCGTTTCTGATAGATACATAGCTGTGCTGTAGCAATTACATATTTGCGCAGGCAATAAATAACTAATGTGACAAGTATGGAACATGTTTTTTTTTTTATTAAAATATTACAGCCAGCATTACAGTATGTAAGCTGATATTAAAAGCGTTTGAGTGTTTCACCTCGCGGGGATAAAAACCGGCATATCACGAATTGGAGTTTAGTATAAAAGAGTTTAATTGTTACACACATAATAACTACTGTTGTGCATTTGTTTTACAAAGCATACCTTCAACTAGCATAACGTTTAATTTATACGTGATAACAGTTATTTCATTTGTCAACATTTCAGGCTGCAATTGAGTTGCATGGTATTGCCAGAAGTGTACTTCGTACTACCAACTAAAAAAACTGTTATTGCAGTATACTTTGAAACGCGAAACGTTAGTGTTGTCGAATCGAAATTTTTATTTAAAATTAAATGAAGTTATTTTAGCTTCAGCGCCTCTAGTAGTGTTTTTTAAATATTTGCGCCCAATTGACGAACCAACCATGATGACTCACTTTACCTAGTGCACCCCAGATCTATAGAACTTCAAGATTTATATACCAGGGGGCCGAGGCAAGCGATATATAGGATCTAGTTAGTGTGGAGACAGCGCTGAGGTGAAATTACGTTCTTTCGGTTTTCTTTTTATTTCTTCTTTTCCATCTTGGCGATTCTTACATCTCTCTCATTCAATACACTCACACACGATGGGTAGCGGATGTTTGAGATCAAGTTTTTCTCCATTCTCCTCCGTTGCCTTACTTTCTGAACACGTTACCAGTTTTGTTGCGTTCCATTTCGTTTCGTATTAGTTCTTCTGACTGATAACGATAACAAGAGCGTGTTTTCGTATAATCGAGCAGAGGAGAAACTTTATTAACCAATGCATTGCGAAATCAGCGAACAGCGACCGGCTCGATTTTTTTTTTGCGAGAGGGGACCTTGTGCGCATTTAAGGCCACATCAGATTTTTCGACTCTACCCGGGTTTTCCCCTACTATCAAATTGCCCTTCCATTCGTTTCTAGTAATGTAATGCGTGATGCTCGCCACGCTAGAATGGATTTCGTTTGTCTTGCAATTATTTCCGTCCAACAGCGGACGGACGGTCGGAATGGGAACCAGAACAACCCATTCCGACGCGACGCGACTCGACGTTCCGTTGCCATGACTCGATACTATTTTTCTTTGTGGAAATTCGCGTGTTGGGTGACGTCACGTTTTTAATAGCAGTCGCGCGTGTGCTCAAGTCAGAGTGTAAATTGAAAAACATTCTGTTTCGTAAGTCTATATACTTTAAGTTGTATTTACATTGGGAAACGAGACACTGGGTACTGTACAAACTAATGTAAATATACAAGGTTGGCTTCTTGATTTTGGAAATTACAAGCATGGATGAGGTTGGGGTAATTTTATTATACTACATACAGTTCTAGTTTCATTAGATGAGCATTCCAACACTTGTCAACTTTATAATATTTCTACAAGAATAAAGAATCCATATCATAAACTTGTTATTTAATATGGATTCTTTTTCAAAAAATGAAAGTTAATTTACGAAGTGTTTTAATGAATTTTAATTCGTTTGCGAAATTATAATTTATGCGTAGAACTTGTTGCAATAATTAAACAATCAAATGCACATATTAATGCGCGCAGCAATTATTTATCTAGAATCAAATTATTAAAATTAATTTTTGCGAATAATTCAATTTGAAAGTATGACCACGGCAACAACCAAACATTGTCACCTCATAAAACTGTGGTTACACCAAATAGTTGCAAAACATTTGGCTATTATCCAAATATGTATCTAGATATCTGAATTTGTAAAATTATTGCAAATCAATATTGGTTACTATACTACTACTATAATACATGAAAAATGTGTCTAGGTATTGGATATTGTTAGGCGTTCGATAACGGTTCATAATAGTGGCTGTTTTGAATGTTCTGTTTGACAGGAGAGTCTGTTATCATCCGGGATGGGTTTGATTAATCGCCATTCACTATTTATTACCGCCAACGATGTATATTTAGATTACAGATTACAATAAAAAAAATGGAAAATGTACGATAAAATAGAGTCGTAATTGACGAACATATAAATTATGTTAAACCATATATTAAAATCAATTTTCAATTATGTTTCATATACTTTATATTGTATTTATAAATAAACTTAATGGCACTTTTAATTAAAGTTACTTTAAACAGAGGACTTTTACAACATTAAGCTTCCTATAAATATTAGTGTGTTTTGTAGTATATAAGACATATTCCATTTGATTTATTGTATTTTTATTATTTTTGGTTTTCTTTATCGTAAAATAAGATCATAAATGATGGGTTTTTGCCCAGATATATTACTAAAATTTAATTACTCCCTCTTACAACTGGAATTCACGAGCCGCTGCTGATAATACCCCTTAGGGAAAGTATAATATTATTCAATGATCGCCAAGTCTAACATATTCTATAAGTCCGAAACCTGATCCTAAAACGCCATTTCCTGGAGGGCAGGCAGAAAAATGAATATTTCACTCGGTTTGGGTTCGCCCACATTGTTTTGCCATTGAGCGCGCGTATCGTTTGCGATGTGATACTGGATTAATAAAGTCACGAATACGAACGATAAACGCGTATATGTGTTGCCCCGAATACCAGTATGCATGATGTGAACTTGGCCAAAGGGCATGTCTTTCCGTTTCCACAGTTTGAGCGAGCGAAGCACGCGTATCGATTTCTTTCTCATAAAGGAATAGCAATACCTTTTCTTCTCTGATCTTCGGTTGTGTAAATTTATACAAGATAATATATGTTTCGGATATTCAGAATTCAAAAAGTAATCTTCGGAGATTATTCTACATACATATATATATATATACATCATTTTAACTTTTTACTTCTTAGCATCATTAATACTTCGTATAAAATTGAAATGAACGCAGTGTGGGTTGAATATGTTACGAAAACATGTTCAGAATACATCAAAACAGGGAAAATTACTTCCACAAGTTATAAATTGTTGATTGGATTATCACAAAGATTTTTTTTTTAGAGTTCCTATTTCTCTTTAGTGAATTCTTTGTTTGGAGATATATTTGTTGTGTACCAAATTTCATTATTATTTTGTTGTTGTTACAGATGTGGAGATCCGTTCGCCGCGTTTCACTGGTCGTAGTTGGCTGGCGTTTCCGGCACTTCGGGCGGCATACAAACACGTCCAAGTGAACCTGGAACTGCGACCCGAGGCGTACGATGGCATCTTCATGTTGACGGGCGAACGAGACGACATGGCCGGCGATTTCATGGCGCTCCTACTTCATCAAGGTTTCATCGAATTTAGGTGAGCTTCATATTTAAATACCTACTGTTTTTTATGCAAAGCCCTGATTTAAATACGTCTCAAATTACAATTGGACCATACAGAATTTATGTTTGATTTAATTCGCTTTGTTGTGATTAAATTTATTTTGAAATACGATATTTGGTAACCAATTCATTATGTTTTTGGTGCGGGTTACAATATTCGCATTTAGTTGTTATTGCATTAGATATCATTTGGATTCTTGTCCTTTATTTCGGATATTAGATTAGATTTTTTTAAAAAGATCTATTGTATGTGGATATAAAAAAGTATAAAGACATAAACAGGTCAAATGAATGAACTATTTAACGATAACCAGTTGATGATAGGAAGCTATGGGGTTTCTTACAGACTTGAATTTAGTTTCTATAAAGTATAAAACCATAAACGAAATATAAATTAATTAAAATATGTACAATATACATATTAAATTTGAGTGACAATTTGGTTGTACTGCTGATTTTACGGTAATTTCTGAAAATCTCCATTATACCGTTCTCGATGATCTCCTATTAGGTTTACTTAAGATTGGTTATGTGAACAATTGGATTAAGGGCACATGACCCGAGAAGATTTCGGGTTACAACTCTGTGTACTCTGAGGGTCAGTTGACCCCTTTTATAACCGGTAACTTGAAATGTGTTATCCGTGTTTGGGTTAGGCACTTTGTGAATTGTGTTCAAGTTATGCGAAAGATTGAAACTACATCCGATATTAAAATTAAAATAAGTATCTAGTATCATTTATTAATATTTAATATATATATTAATAATAAATTTAAATAAAACCACTGAGTTAAACTTGAAATTGGCAAGATAGAGTCAGGAAGAAAAAAAAGTCGTAACTCATAAAAAACCAGCATCAATTTAGAGTCCTATGCAGTGCATTTAAAGTTAAAAACATTCAAAGCTATAAATCTTGTTTTAATAAAGTTTCCATCATCAGTATTCTGAAAAGTCCAAGGAAGAAAGTGGCAAGTCGCGCATCTTTTTCAAACTTTATATAAAACGCGAGGTTACGTGTAAGTGACACCATGCACAAGTCGTGTCTCTTACGTAAACGTGTTCTGTGTGCGGTTTTAAAATTTTAATTTTTGCGCCACCTGAAAGAGAATCTAATAAATTGTTACTGCAGTCACGTGAACCTTGTTTACTTGTGTATACAGTTTTAAAGATGGCGGCACTTAAAAGTTAAAGCCAGACTTTTTGGCAGATATAAACGACAATAAACATAAAACGACACCCTCTCCAATCTACTCTAAGAAAGAAAAAAATATCTGCAGGCCATGCTTTTTTTTGAGTCTCTCATATAAAGCGTCTTATTTTACGTAATAAGATTTTGTCACTTCATTGCTTTACCCAAAAGTTTTTATCTTTACCTCTGGGAGAACAAGCCAACAACACTTTATAGAATCTGTAATCATTTTTTGAATTTTGACTACATATATATTTAGTTTTAAATGTATAGTAGATTGATATGATCATATATTAGAATTGCACAATATTTTTATATAATAACGAATTTCACAAAGAGCTTTAAAATGATGTAAAACTATACATAAATGTATAAAAGTTCAAAAGATATTCCTTTAAATATATATTAAAGCACATTTTCATTTGTATATTTTCATATTTTATTACAGGTGCATGTTGATATATTTTTACGTTTTCTTCTTCATTTTATGCGTTACCGCTATGAATAATTAGTAGTTGCTCTTATTTGCCCTATAAATATTTAATTACATATCTGCATTGATGTCAAGTTAGAATTTTTAAAATCTCCGTAAATATGTGTATCATATTTATCAAATGTGAAATCCAACTCCATATTTGATAGCATCATCGTAACTGATCTAAACGGGAGGATAATTTTAATGTTGAAGCTCACCCCGGACGCAAAAAATAAACAATGACCAACGCAATTGTACTCGGGCTGTTTAATAAAACAATGCTGTACATACAATAACACAGAGCTTGCGAACGTAAATTATTAAAACGGTTTGCGATGAGCACAATTAACTATTCACAATGGCCAAAGCGAAAGTCTGCGATCATACAGTCTCAATATTCCATAAAGAATTTCCGGCGTACGCATAACTTTTTTCTAATATAAACTCTTATAGGCGCTCCTAATTTTATGTATTCATTTGAGACTAATTATATCATTTATTTCTCAATTTAATTATGCATTGTTGATCCCCAGATACAAATTCACTTCTAGTTATTTTGTGATGAAAAATGTAGATCGCGATTTACTAACTGTTCTTAAAGTTAGTAAACTTTTTGTGCCTCGTATATACAGTTTGTTTTATTTTATGATAATAGCTGTTGGCTACGTGCGAGAGTTTGTAAACTGGTTGACATAATTGTTATTTGATGAATAGGCTTTTCATTTTAGTAATGACATCACTTAACGACTTCAAATTATATTATTATATAATGGATGCAATACACATTTAATTATTATATGCTATAATAGCGTCGCTAATCTAATTCACACTGATATTGGAAAAATAACAGGAAATACCACTAGGTATATTTAAATAACTATTAGGTTTTAACTATAAGTATTTTTATAGTTATTAATAATTACAAATTAAAATTATTTTAAACCAATTTCGTACTAGTGAAAATTAATAATTATAGTTTTACTATCTTTTACGAAGTAATAAGTAAGTATTGTAATCACGAAAAAAAAAAATTCTCGAAATTTTAACGGAAATACATCTTTTGTCCTTCCCTGAATCGAGTCTGACTATTTTGGAATGACGTGTGTGTGTGTGTGTGTGTGTGTGTGTGTGTGTGTGTGTGTTTATTCATTCTACAGCCTACACTGTTGAAGATAAAATTATGAAACTTTAAACTTAAGATTTGTATATGCCTGGGAAGAAAACCTTCTATTTTTGAAAAGCATATTCAAACCGAAAGTGCATGTTTACTTGATTCACTTTTTGCATATCTCCGAAACGGCTGCACTTACAGTAAAATAGATATAATTAAAGTTAAAGATATTAATGATTTGAACAACTTTTGTTTGAAACATTTCTTCAAAAAGTGTACCAGTTACGAGACAATTGCTATTATCCTATTTATATTGCCATAGTTACATAGGTATGGAAAATTATATATAATAAATCGTATCTACTATGCATGTCAACTGTTTTAAATATTAAAATATTTTGACATTTAATATTTATTGTCAGCGTCACAAATAAGTTTAATGAAAAACCGTTACAAAGTTTAGTAAATAATTTAAAATGTTATATATAAATATTTTCTCTGCTTTAAAGTTAATTTGAAAACTAAAAAATGCCCAGTCATAATAATTTTTAATAATATGTAATGACTAATGATATTTTCTTTATACTACTATAAACTCCAACATTTAAAATCTAAAATATATATGTTTTCTTTGGAAATCTGACAATAAACTAACTTTACAATTTTATTGGACAATGAATGAAAATATTTTCTTGAAATTGAAACATTTTATATTTTAATTTATATAATATCAAATCTAAATATACTGACTACGTAAAAGAAAGTTTAGGGCCAACACATGGCCGTTGTTTTATTATCCTCTCTCAAACGGGCTTTAATTTTTAAAAAATAACTCAATTTTCGAAAAACAACCAATATGGTATGTATAAACTATAAATTTTATATTGCAAACTATTGGTGTTTTATTCTATATAAATCTTGTACGGTTCGGGGTTCTAAAGAAGTAAACACATTATCGCTTAATTATAGAGCTCTTATAAAAGACATGAAAATCAAGATGCAAATTAAATTAGTTTATAATTAGGCCAATAAAATATAGTTTCTGTCCGGAGCAACTCTCGGCTGTGCAGTACGCCGGTTTGCAAGCACATATTTTCCGGAATGAATTATTATGAATGTTTACATTACACAGTATGTATGTATGTATGTATGTATGTATGTATGTTCTCGTGTATGTGCATACAGAAATAATGTTCTTGCGGTTAAGCAGTTTGCCATATACACAAGAACTTTCCGCTCTGTACACAATTTGGATTTGCAGCTTGTTATTCTTTTGAATAAACTATACGTGGCAAATCGAAAATGATCGTCGAGACCTTAATTCCAACAAAAATAACATCTTTTCCATGTATAGATACTTGAAAGGACAGAGTGCACAGTGCAGACTGCATTGGAGTGCAGTAAATAAGTTGAATGCTCGCTTGCATGCTTGGTACGTCGGTCGGTTGGATGCTGCTTCAAACGATGAAAATTAACATCACGTCTTCGTAATGCCCATTCCGCTTACGGAATTTTGATAAGACGCATGTTGCCCGCTGTCGTAGTCGGAGGAGTCACCCCTAGAATATTGATCGAATACCTTTGTACAGGTGCAAAATTATCTCTGTCTCACTTTCTTTCTACCATATCTCTTGCTCTTTCATTCGCTGCATCCAGGAACGTCTTCAGAGCTTATTTCGGATAGAAATTTAATCCTCTTATAGATGTTGTTTATAACGGAGTCGGCGTGATAAAAACTACAACTTCGCAAAATTCTTACATCAGTATATGTTTGTGTTTATATTTTAATATAAGTTGATAGAATATCTTCTAAATTGAATGTTTGAAAAGTTTCTACATTTTTCCACATTTGTATCATTCCTATCTAAATAGAATATGCATATATTTTTATAAGCAAATACAGTGTTGAATTAATAAAATTTCCATTTCTTGGAAATGATATGCTTTTTATGCATTTATAAACGAATTATGCAAGTGTATTTAGAAAAGAAAAAATACATGCTCCCATGATCTAAGCAAATATGTACTATATAGTTTCTTAAATTGTCGAATAGTGTCAAAGCATTTTGGACATGTAGAGTAGTGCACAATTTTCTTCATGCATTTATTTCTATACTTATTCATGTCTGTTGTGAATAGATGAAATTTAATCAAGTTTATATACCCACCTTACCTGTACGCGACAAGGTTTGCGTATTTCTTCGTAGACAAATTATGGAAGGCAACGTATTTCACATTCATGAATGTTGACATGTTTGGCTGATAGCTTTGTGTGAAACATAGTTCGGTGGTATCTTTCAGTTTTACCAAAACCAGGTCAAACAAGATCAAATAGATAAATCCTGGTAGATCTCATTTCAATAACATCAACCGTAAAGAAATATATTGATCTATTTCATGAATAATGCTATCTCATATTTCATTACACACTCGGCGAATTGTTTACGATTAGTTTACGTACATAGAAACCGAGAATCACCGATAAACTTCTATTTCGGAAAGCAATTTTTCTTTTGTCAAGATTGACGAAACACTGTACAACTTATTGGGGACGGGGAAAACATATTTTATTATATTCTTGGAAGCTTGGTGAGTTGTATAGGGTTTCGGGGATCGATAAAAGTGGTCAATAATGTAGAGGTGTTGGTTTGCTATGCTGGCTGACAAGCGTTATATAGCAAAACTACGGTTATTGCATTTTCGAGCGGTTCCCCTAGTTTACGATCTCTAATTCTATGGAATTAAGAGTGGCCATAACGAGGTTTGCGTACGCTGAACCACGACAAATTCTAACTCGATTTCTTCGTCTTCAATCACCGTCAATCATCATCATACGGTTACGAGCATCAATTAGATTTGACAACCACACAATTATTCTATATAGTCATTTTACGTACGACTGCTAATAATTGTTTAATGCATCGAAATGCAATTCAGTACATTCTTAGACAACATCAACATGAAATTCCATTTTATTTAGTTGATTTTTTATTACTAACACGCAACTCGCGGTACTTTGATAGAAATTAAATTACATTTGGAAACTTGTGAAACATGTACTAGATTATTTAAGGTGAACCATCAAGCTCGCTAAAACATCGTGCCTTGCAAATGAAAATTAAAAATACTATTCGATGTGTATTTGCATAGAAAATACCTGGGAAAATTTTCATTTATTTTGATCTTGTATTAATGGAGAAAAAAAATATATACTATGAAAAAGTACCTATTTTAGGGGGTTTTATTTTTTATCTCCAAGAATACTAGTTAGAAATAAATTAAATGTTGACCATGCATTTCTAATGCAAATACACATCCAATGAATTTTTTTTTTTTAATAAAAACCCCCAAACTAGACACTTTTTCATAGTTTATATTTTTTTTCTCCATATGCAAATACACATCGAATGGTATTTTTTTATTTTCATTTGCAAGGCACGATGTTTTTCTAAACAAGCCTGATGGTTCACCTTAACTTCGTAAATATATCAGACAACAAACGACAATTGGATTTTTTTAAGCTGAAAGCTCACATACATAACTTCATATCTATTCCCATCAAATGGGGTGGCAGAAAACCATTTACATCCATGCAGTAACACTAACACAATTTCACCAATCGTGTAAACAACATTAGATTCTTTCGTCAATTCGTAACTTTAAATATTCATATATTATATAAAATTGTAAACAATTGTTATGAATGTAATTGTACTCGTATACTTAGGTATATTTAAAATAAAGTACGCATGTTTATTTGTTGTTATAAGTAACCTGATAGCTTGAGAAATACAAGCTAAAAGTTTATGAAGTTATTATTAAATTTTATAAAACAATTTTTATAAGTTATCCCATAATTTCCTATAACATAAGATAGGATCCGTAATAAGTTTAAGTAATAGCGATATTGTTGTAATGATGTTATCGTTGTTTCTGGTGTGTGTACTACATTGTTACTAAGTTTCAAAGGTATCGATCTGGTTGAAGTGTATGCAACGAGCGAGTATTTTCAACGGACCGTCTATAAATTATAAACACAGGCGAAAGGGTTTCCCGTTGGAGTGTGCTTTATTTCGTATACTCGTCGTTTCGTTCGGTCTTAAGTGAACTGCGAAGGCGAGGCTAAAGAATGGTTTATTTGATTCGTTTATTGTTATCTTGGACGTTCTCTACAAAAGGGTAAATGGTCAAATGGAATAAGCCGCGAGCAAAACACGTTAAACTCAGAGGTTGTGGAAGTGAAGCTGTGGTTCGCTTGTCCAGCGTACAAGACAGAGATACTTCAACACCCGTCGTACCGAAAAACGAAAATAATGTTCTTTAAGTGTAGATAAAAGTGACTACGTGCCCAATTTCACAGACTACGTATTTTTTGTCATCACTTTAGTAAAAAAAACTAAAAATCGATTTTAACTCTGGATACATTTATAGAATTAAAAGAAAACATATATGTATACACGATTAGGAATAACGCTTCAAGAATCCTATTCATTAAAAATCTAACACAGTACAAAAATAAACTTTATCCTAAAAGTTTAAATTAAATGGATGAAAGCTTTTTAATATATTTGTGCCATCTTGAGATGTATGTACAAGCGTCTCGCAGTAATTCAATATATATTTTTTCTCTCTTGATGAATAGCAGAATTCCATTTAGATATACGAAACTCATTGACAGGCATATTGTTCTGTGCGTCATTTGTATTCATGATAGCCGACCATATTACAGAGATTTCTGTCGTTCTGGTTCACAGGTTCGATTGTGGTTCAGGCGTTGGGGTGGTTCGTTCCGAAGAAACAGTGCTGCTCAATCAGTGGAACCACATCACCTTGTATCGACATCGGTGGGATGCCTGGTTGCAGTTAAATGGAGGGAAACATGTTCAAGGAAGATCAAAGGTTTGTACTGTATTGCTAAATAATTTTAACAGAGATCACACATAAATCTATAAATATGTTTTATTAATGTAATCGTAGAATTTCCTAAAAGCGCATTATATATATATATATATATATATATATATATATATATATATATATATATATATATATATATATATATGTATATATATATATATATATATATATATATATATATATATATATATATATATATATATATATATATATATATATATATATATATATGTATATATGTATATATATATATATATATATATATATATATATATATATATATATATATATATATATATATATATATACATATATATATATATATATATATATATATATATATATATATATATATATATATATATATATATATATATATATATATATATATATATATATATACATATATATATATATATATATATATATATATATATATATATATGTATATATTTTTTGAATTAAATTAATTTCGATAAAAAATAATTCTCTTAAATTAAGTCTAACTAAATGTGAATAATACCTATATAGAGTGAACATTAGATATGTAGGTGCTCCGATGAATAATTATTAACGCTTGAAACGCATTTTGATAACTTATTCAGAACATTTGATTCAGAAACCAGAAGTTTTTCACCGATAAAAGAATTTGAATGTTGAATTTGAAATTAAGAGACATCTGTGTCATTCTAATGTAGAACGATCACTCGAAATGTTTGTCTCCAAACGTGCGAAACTGTTAAAGGAATATATTATAACGTGTTACGATTGAAATTAATTTATTCCAAACACTGTAGGTTCGATAATCTTATTTCATTAGTGCCAACACTAATTTACAACAAATTCATTTATACAATTACAACAATATCATCTAATCACCGATTTCTTTTTCGCGGCTCTCAACCCATTGTCTTCTAGCTTATATATTCGCGAAATGAAACAATCTAGCACATCAAACCCAATTTATATCTAAGAAAAGCGAATGATGATTTCAATTTGCCACTTCAAAATTGATTTGAATAAAGGTAACTGATGGCCATAAGGTGTACGCAATATTTGAAAGATTTTTCGCTAGGGTTAAATCGTTGTATTAAATTGATTAGATGAGAAGATTTTTCGAATGTTTTCTTGATTGTTTTGTTCCGTTTTCAATCACTCGCACACAGGGTTTGTTCTCAAGAATCACATTCCGTGAGCCTTTGTTCATCGGCGGAGCAGGAAACACAACAGGCCTGTCCGAGAAACTTCCTGTGGTTGGTGGCCTGAAAGGCTGCGTCCGACATTTGGAGGTGAACGACCAAACATATCGGTTCGCACTAGAGCCACAAGGAGACGCTTCAAAAGGATTCGGGATACGTAAGTATACATTTTCCCTCCCTGCCAATCAAATGGAAAGCAATTGGGTGCATTTCCCATATGAGTTAAATAGTTCCTAAGTTAGTTAAATTTACGAGCGATGCCAGTTTACTTTCGTGCAAAAGTATTTTAGAAAATTCACTTTATATGAATTAAATCACTTCATCATCTTTTTACTTTCTTTTACGAAGTAATAAATAAGTATTGTAATGAAAAAAAATCGAGATTTTAACGGAAATACATCTTTTGACCTTCCCTGAGTCGAGTCTGACTATTTGTAGAATTCCGTATGTGTGGCTGTGTGAAAACGCTCTACAGCCAAAACGGCCAATGCAATAATCCTCAAACTTTAAACTTAAGACTTGTATATGTCTCGGAAGAAAACCTTTTATTTTTAAAAAGAATATTCAAACCGGAAGTGCATGTTTAATCTTATAATTTTTTCGAAATTCTGCAATATCTCCAAAATGGTTGCACTTACAGAAACTATACTAGTATTCAAAATGAAAGATGTTAATATTATGCACAACTTTTGTTTAAAAAATTTCTTCAAAAAGTTTACGGTTTTCAAGAAAATTACTATTTAAATTTTTGAATGTCTTATTCATGTTGCCATGGTTACGTAGGTATACGAAATTATACTTATAGTTAGTAAAATATTAAAACATTATATATACATATTTTGTTAGGTTTTTATTTCATTTGAGGACTACTAAAACATCTGCAGTGTTTTGCATTTTACTTCTAATACGTAGTAGGCATATACTAATAATCGCTATTTAAACAATATATGCCTAATAAGTATAAGAAAGTCCAAGCAATACACTGCAGATGTTTTTTTTTGTGTTACAAGCGAATACATGCTTATAATACAAAATTTAGTAAATTGTTATTAACAGAAGTTTTAAATAATTATGAGTTAAATATCTTTTGTTAGTATTTTTTTAAATTACTATTTCAGTTTTCGAGATATTTGTTAAAATAGGTATATATTTATTTTGAAACGTGCTATATACTGCCATCTATCACCACGCTTCAAAACTAAAAAAAATAATATATATATATATATATATTTTTCTAGTAAAATATATACATGTAAATTAGTGAAAATGTTCTTAAAGGAAGTTGTAGACAATAATATGAAAAACAATTTTTAATTGTCACAAAATGTTCTTACAACTATTGAAATATAAACTAAAATTTTATTGTAAACAATTTCCCATTATAATAAATATGTAACTAGTTTTCGAATTTCAAGATACTTATAAAAGTTATTGCAAATTAATTGATTAACTTTCGTTAATTATTTAATTTGTATTTTCATTCATGAGATACTAATAAAAATATGTTTATGCCCTATTAAGCTAAATGTTATTAACTATTAGTCAAACCGCTTTTATTAATAATATATTTTCATAACTATCACCGCTTATTAGATTTTTTGATAAAATATCTATGTATTTATTTACAAACATGCTATATGCTGCCACCTAGTATCATTCACCAAAACTAAATAAATAAATGAATAGATTTTGAATAAAACTAAAACTACGAAATACAGCAACATTTTCTTAAGAAAAATTATAGATAATTAATTTTAAAAAAACAAGTTTTAGTTATTATTAATTCTGAAACTCAACTGATTTGAAAATAATTTCTTATTATTTATATAGAAATATCTCAAATTTGTCCTTATTTAGAATATGAAATTGAAATTCGAAAAGAAATTCAATTGTTATGATATCAAATGAATTGATGAATACATTGCCATTAATATGATTATGTTTGTAGTATAGGTACTAGAAACATAATCATATAACTATATTGTATAACTCTCCTAAACTTGCTATAAATTCAAGATACACCATTTCTCAATGCAATCAGTATCATTCCACGTCGTCAGTCGTCTAATACAAACATTTCAATTGCAGAGGAATGTACCGCGGATCGTTGCAGTCGAGTGCCCTGTCAACACGGAGGCAAATGCCTTACCAGTCAAGAATCGGCTGTGTGTCTTTGCCCACTTGGGTTCTCTGGCGATTTGTGTGAAACCAGAGTCGATCTCCAAGTGCCGGCGTTCAATGGCAGCAGTTACCTACGGTATCGAGGACTGGCCGATTCCGCACTTACCTGGCTCGATATTGAAATCACACTAAAACCAAGCGCTGCAAATGGAATGCTCCTGTACAATGGACATCGTACAGATGGCTCTGGAGATTTTATGGCTTTGTACATGAATGACAAACATATCGAATTTGCTTTCGATTTAGGAACTGGTACTGGACTTGTAAGGTATGTTTCTTAATTCAATACACATATCAGTAACTATATTAAAATATATTTTCATGTGAGTAAAAATAAATATATATATATATATATATATATATATATATATATATAAATATATATATATATATATATATATATATATATATATTTATATATATGTATATATATATAAATATATATATATATATATATATATATATATATATATATATATATATATATATATATATGCGTTATAAAACAGTATGAGTGGATTTGTCCAGAATCCTTTTTTTTTTAATTTGAATGTATTTATATATTTTCTTTGTGATAAAAGAATGGAGTCTGTTACTTTTTATTGTATTGGAAGCTGCGCGAATACTAATGATTCTTTTGTGCCGGTATATAAATTAAACGAATATCTGCTAAAAAGGTTTTTACAGACCATTTAATCAAATGCTGGAAAGACAGTCAATTTTCATGAAATATAATAATAGAAGATGAAATAGCGGAAAAGTTAAGCTAATCCTAATTCAGTTTGATCATTGATTGTACGCGAAATTACTGTCATTTTATTTTATATAATAATTAACAAATTCTTGAAACATTTGTGCATTCAATTTTTGTTGAAACTCTTTTTATTTATTTAACTTTTATAAAAAAAACAATATATATATATATATATATATATATATATATATATATATATATATATATATTTAGCAAATATTTCTAAACTATATATGTTTTTGTTTTATGCATATATATAGAAGTTCAGGACAACTAACATTAGGTGAATGGCATCAAGTAAAAATCTCTCGAACAGGTCGTCTAGCCATGATGCAAGTAGACCAACAAAAATCCACAGAAATCTTATCACCAGGAGCCTTCACACAGTTATCCTTGCCTCAAAACCTCTACCTTGGTGGAGTACCAAACTTCTCAACCGTCTCATCAAAAATCACAGTTCGCACATCATTTGTTGGATGTGTACAAAAAGTTGTAATCAACAGCAACGCTTTATCCATCTTAGCCGAAGCTCTTGGAGGAGTAAACGTGGATAATTGTCCGCATCCATGCGTAGCCCGACCATGTGGAGAAGACGGATCCTGTATCCCTGATATGGATTACTTTACTTGCGAATGCAAACTAGGCTATCGGGATCAGTTGTGTTCACAAAAAACTCCAACGGAAATGACGTTGATTGAAACACCAATACCCTCGTTTACAGGAAAAGATAGTTATTTACATTTTAGTGATTCGAAGACTATTAAAAGGTTGACCACGAATCCCTTGGATGTGAATATGAGGTTTAAGGTATCGTCGGCGGATGGCCTGTTGCTATGGTTTGGATTACCGGAAGGTGGTGTTGCGAAAGACTTTTTAGCGATAGGCGTTGAAAGGGGATCGTTGGTGTTACGCTATAATCTCGGATATGAAGAAATGGTTATTGTATACAACGTGTCAAGAGTCAACGACAATTTATGGCATCGAATTAAAGCAATAAGGTTAGTGAATTATATATCTTTTATAATTAAATTTAATATATTCCTCAAGTTCCTAATTGCTAATCTGTGTATATTAAAATATAATTGATTTGAAGAATATATGTTTTGTTTTACTTAAGCTCTATAGACGTATGTTTCGCACAATTATGCATAATCAATTTACTGCTATTATAGAAACAGCACCGGCGGATTATTGGTGGTTGACGATGGTCCCGCCATCACAACACAATCCATCGCGCCACTGCAACCACACAACGGTGACCGGGGCCTGTATGTAGGGGGTATGCCACAGACAGATATTTCAACGGGTCACCGGTACAACAGTGGCATAATGGGGTGTGTAGCGGACCTTGTACTAAACGCGGATTACCGCATTCAACTCATCACAATGTCCGCAGTCGGAAGAAACGTCGGCCATTGTGAACCCTAAACACATCAGTGCTCTATCCCCTAACCTCCCCATCAAACAATAAACAATCATTTGTATTATAAAACACTAAACTGAACATTATTTATAAGAAATAAGTGATTCACTTGAACAGTGTACATTCTTAAAGGGTATGAATCTTCACACAATGATCTTTAAGTTTATAATAAGGCTGACTTTAACTACATGAAAACTAAACTAAAAAAATCGAAAAAAAAACCAGATAATTTGTATACCCTTGTAGCGATACAAGGCAATTTTGTGTTAGGATAACGTATAGTAGAGATAAGTGTTAATTCAAAGATTTAGCATATATTTATTCATTTTGCATCAGTTACAAAACCTTGATATTCTGATGTAAAACAATAAATTTTGTTTATAAGTGAATTACAAACTCAACAGCAATTTACTTTAAAGTAACATGTAGGCAATATTGTTTTCAAATATTTAAAATACTAATACGGTGTTTGGAATGTATTTTGAAGCATTTCTCATGAATCATGTGTAGATTAGAAATCATGTGAGATGATTTCAAATCCACACTTAAGGTATAAAACATTGTTTTATTATTTCAGTATTATGCCAGAAATTTAAAATAATGTTATTCTAAAACAGTAAATTTTGGACTTATAAAGCTGTAATATAAAAACACCAAACCAACTAAATAGCTGTTCTACCTATTGAGTTTATTGTTCATAAAAACTATGTGAAGTGAATTGATAATTCAAAATAGATACAAATGTTGATAGTTTCTGAACAATGAACAAAACACTATAACAATATCACTAAACTATAAATATCTATAGAGTGTTTCAGCGTACCAATAAAATATGCCTAATACCAAGATATTGTTGTTTTAGTATTAAGAAGAAAGGTTTTCTATTTAAATTGAGTTTATAATTCACTTACACTTTCCAAACAAACTATTTTCTTGTATAAGATATAATGAAACAAAGGAATCGGAATAAATTTAGCTAAATAAATGAACACATTCATATGGTATAAATATATATTCTAATAAAAATCAAATATTATCATTTTCCGATTCCTTTGCACCGACACTAATATGCAAATAAAAATTGTTTATTTATTTCTGTCTAATTTGGCTTGTTAACACTGTTCTGTGTTGTTGTTAACTATAGTAAAACTTGCCTCAAATTGAATATTGAGTTTGTTAAATGTTGATTTCTGGTGTGTGAGCTTCAGCACGATTCAAAGCAGTGACGTATCTCATCAAAAAAGACTTTTAGAGCTACGACCTAATACATTTTTGACGTATGTGTTTAGATAAGATAGTTAATTAGGTCCAAACTTATACATAATAAAAATACATTTGTCAATATATTACTACAACATATCATTGTTGCTTAAAATTCGATTTTTTATTCATCCGATTGTATTTTTTCATCCGATTGTATTATTTTTAAATTATTTGTTTTAGTTTAAACTTTTGTTATTAACTATTTACTTCTCAAAAAGTATTTTTTAAGTTTTACGTCCAATTCAGTTATTGTTGTTTCAATTGATTTTTAGTTTTTATATGTTTTTTTGTATCAGTCATTTGATAAATGAAGATTTTTGTTACATATTTTGTTCTTCTGATTTCTTGACCCTATAGTAAATTTTAGATTATTTTACAACAATGTCTAGCCATAATGGTAAGTATAAATAAAAAAACTAATTATTTTTGCTACATCTACGCTACGATACAACAGACCAACCAGCAAACAACCCTTATCAACATCAACCACTTTCTTTCTTGCAGCAGGCCAGACAATTCCTAATGCCACCGCAAGTGCCTACCCTTAAATGTTAACAACCAAATTGATTCTTTTTTGTTCTAAAATAAACAAAATTATAACTACATTATCTATACTTTTGTCGATGTTTAGTGTAATTTTATATTTTAAGAAATTTCCTTGGTTGTCCATCGGCAGTTCGATGAGCCTGAGGAATTATTGTCAATCAGAAGACATCCACATCAACTCCTGAAGGAATATAGAGGATTCTTAGGCAGGAATGAAGACAATGAAATGATAAGTATTGTTAAAATTATTTTATTTATTACGTTGGACTTAATTTACAGTTTAAACAAATACATGTGAACTTAAATATTTAAACTAATTAGTTTTATTTATTTATTGCAGAAAATACAGTCGATTGAAGATCCTTGCTGTACATCGGCAGTTCGTTGAGCCTAAGGAACCATTTTCAATCAGAAGACATCCACATCAACTCCTGAAAGATTTTAGAGAACTCCTAGACAGGAATGAAGACAATGAAATTGTAAGTATTGTTTAAATTATTTTATTTATTACGTTGGACTTAATTTACAGTTTAAATAAATACATTGTGAACTTAAATATTTAAACTAATTAGTTTTATCTATGTATTGCAGAAAATATAGTCGATTGAAGATCCTTGCTGTCCATCGGAGTTCGATGAACCTGAGGAACCATTTCAATCAGAAGACATCCACTTCAACTCCTGAAGGACACTAATGCATTGCTGTCCATCGGCAGTTCAAAGAACAGCCCCCCATCCCCCCAACACAGATAAAAACATATATGATTTATTATATATTATGTTTAACTGAATTTATATGTTTGAATTATATTTATAAACAATTGTGCTTGAAACAATGTTTTTTGTACTTATATTAATCAATGTATATATGATGTGTATGTAGTGCTTAATGAAACTGTATCATGAATTAATTAAATAAATGTATTAATCTGAATTAACATGACTTTTTGTTCTGAAATAAAATCCTTTGTCCTCTATTTTTATTTTCAGGATAATACACAGAAAAGGACTCCACAAAAGTAGGTACCTAGGTAGGTATGCATGTACATTAGATTTTGCTATTATTTGTTTATATCCTTTGATGTATGATTAATAACTAAATAATAATAATAACAATTTATATATTATCTATATATATTTATCACTGAGGGGCATTGCCGAGTTGTATAAATAATATACTCAGAATGTATTGTTGCTTATTTAATAATAATAATTTAATTCAATTGTTGATATAGTTTTTAAGTTTTTATTAAACAGAACCTTCTAGAATTGTTTATAACTCAACCGAAACATAACTATAAACAATACAATAGTTTGTAATAATAGCCCTAAAAGGCACTGCAATCTCAAATTATTTTATTTTATTAAATAAACCCTCAAACAACCCTATTAAAATTGAATATAACATTAATAATATGCACAATAAATTGCAATAATTTTCTAAAAATGTACATAAGAAAATTTGTTTGTGCCAGATTTGAGAAAAAACGCGTTTTTTCACATATGTAGGCGGATCACATGAATCAAAAGAGTGTGTGAATTTGGTTTCAACTTATTATCTGTCCTTGTCTTACTTATACGTTTGAGCCCCTTTTTTAAATAGAAATTCGAGGCTCAAATTCGAGCCACTGGTATTGATTTTTTTTGTAAAAGTTCAGACTTTGCCGTCAGATGTCGTGGAAACTGGATTTCAAAAATTCAAATTTTACGAATGATACGAACAGATACGAATATAAACGAGTATTACATTTGAATAGGCCGGAATTCTTTTTTAAATTACCGGCACAACACAACACTAAAATGTACTTATTAAATCATATTATATTTAAAATTTTAAAACTACTTTTTGAAACAGAACAAATTCTATAAAATAAAACTTACTTTGAACGTTGTTGTCATGAAGACAAAAAAATCGTCTTTGAACTGCATGCAATAAACGGTCATTTTTAAGTCAAATAAATATTACACTTCAATTATTAAAACATATTAGCGCAATTACATTCTAACTGTAACAAGTAATTTTATTTCTAACAATATATGTACATTGTACATATGTACATTGAAGTATCAATTCATATCAATACACGCATATAATTTATTAAAAATAAAGCAGTTAACTTAGCTGCACAGTTACAAGAAAATAATCCATATTCAGGAGGTTGAAATATACTCTGTTGATTTTCCAGTTTTCTTTATGATATCTAATACTTGATCACTTGGTAATCTTGTTAACATTTTTACGTAAATCGTAATGTTGCAATATAAACAGCAAGGATCTTCAATCGACTGCATTGTCTGAAATAACAATAACAATGAGCAAATTCAAAGTTATTTACGAATACAATTAAAAACCATCAATCATTTTTGAACACGCTACTGAGGGCCTAATATTTGAAAAGATATTACACAACATGAGTACTCATATGTAAAACGATATAAGGAGTTCAGATTTACTCATATAACTCCTCTAACAATAAACAAATTCAAAGATATTTACGAATACAAATCAAAGATCCTCAATCGTTTTTGAACACACTATTGGGGGCCTTATAATTGAATAGATATTGCATAAAATGAGTACTCAAATGTAAAACGATATAAGGAGTTCAGATTTACTCATACAACTCCTCTAATAATAAGCAAATTCAAAGCTATTTACGAATACAAATCAAAGATCCTCAATCGTTTTTGAACACACTACTGAGGGCCTTATATTTGAATAGATATTACACAAAATGAGTACTCATATGTAAAACGATATAAGAAGTTCAGATTTACTCATATTACTCCTCTTACAATAAGCAAATTCAAAGATATTTACAAATACAATTCAAAGATCTTCAAACATTTTTGAACACACTACTGGGGGGCCTTATATTTGAATAGATATTACACAAAATAAGTACTCATATGTAAAACGATATAAGGAGTTAAGATTTACTCATGTAACTCTTCTAACAATAATCAAATTCAAAGATAATTACGAATACAAGTTAAAGATCCTCAATCATTTTTGAACACACTGCTGGGGCCTTATATTTGAATAGATATTACACAAAATGAGTACTCATATGTAAAACGATATAAAAAGTTCAGATTTACTCATATAACTCCTCTAACAATAAGCAAATTCAAGATATTTACAAATACAATTCAAAGATCCTCAATCATTTTTGAACACACTGCTGGGGGCCTTATATTTGAATAGATATTACACAAAAGGAGTACTCATATGTAAAACGATATAAGGAGTTCAGATTTACTCATATTACTCCTCTTACAATAAGCAAATCCAAAGATATTTACAAATACAATTCAAGATCTTTAAACATTTTTGAACACACTACTGGGGGCCTTATATATGAATAGATATTACACAAAATGAGTACTCATATGTAAACGATATAAAAAGTTCAGATTTACTCATATAACTCCTCTAACAATAAGCAAATTCAAAGATATTTACAAATACAATTCAAAGATCCTCAATCATTTTGAACACACTGCTGGGGGCCTTATATTTGAATAGATATTACACAAAAGGCGTACTCATATGTAAAACGATATAAGGAGTTCAGATTTACTCATATTACTCCTCTTACAATAAGCAAATTCAAAGATATTTACAAATACAATTCAAAGATCTTCAAACATTTTTGAACACACTACTGGGGGCCTTATATATGAATAGATATTACACAAAATGAGTACTCATATGTAAAACGATATAAGGAGTTCAGATTTACTCATATAACTCTTCTAACAATAATCAAATTCAAAGATAATTACGAATACAAGTTAAAGATCCTCAATCATTTTTGAACACACTGCTGGGGGCCTTATATTTGAATAGATATTACACAAAATGAGTACTCATATGTAAAACGATATAAAAAGTTCAGATTTACTCATATAACTCCTCTAACAATAAGCAAATTCAAAAATATTTACAAATACAATTCAAAGATCCTCAATCATTTTTGAACACACTGCTGGGGGCCTTATATTTGAATAGATATTACACAAAAGGAGTACTCATATGTAAAACGATATAAGGAGTTCAGATTTACTCATATTACTCCTCTTACAATAAGCAAATTCAAAGATATTTACAAATACAATTCAAAGATTTTAAACATTTTTGAACACACTACTGGGGGCCTTATATATGAATAGATATTACACAAAATGAGTACTCATATGTAAAACGATATAAAAAGTTCAGATTTACTCATATAACTCCTCTAACAATAAGCAAATTCAAAGATATTTACAAATACAATTCAAAGATCCTCAATCATTTTTGAACACACTGCTGGGGGCCTTATATTTGAATAGATATTACACAAAAGGCGTACTCATATGTAAAACGATATAAGGAGTTCAGATTTACTCATATTACTCCTCTTACAATAAGCAAATTCAAAGATATTTACAAATACAATTCAAAGATCTTCAAACATTTTTGAACACACTACTGGGGGCCTTATATATGAATAGATATTACACAAAATGAGTACTCATATGTAAAACGATATAAGGAGTTCAGATTTACTCATATAACTCGTCTAACAATAAGCAAATTCAAAGATATTTACGAACACAAATCAAAGATCCTCAATTGTTTTTGAACACACTACTGGGTGCCTTATATTTGAATAGATATTACACAAAATGAGTACTTATATATAAAACGATATAAGGAGTTAAGATTTACTCATATAACTTCTCTTACAATAAGCAAATTCAAAGATATTTACAAATACAATTCAAAGATCTTCAAATATTTTTGAACACACTACTGGGGGGCCTTATATTTGAATAGATATTACACAAAATAAGTACTCATATGTAAACGATATAAGAAGTTCAGAATTATTCATATAACTCTTCTAACAATAAGCAAATTCAAAGATATTTACGAACACAAATCAAAGATCCTCAATCATTTTTGAACACACTACTGGGGGCCTTATATTGGAAAAAATATTACACAAAATGAGTACTCATATGTAAAATGATATAAGGAGTTCATATTTACTCATATAACTCCTCTAACAATAAGCAATAATAAAAAATATGAAGACAACAAACAAACAAACAAGATGTTGTGATTGTTCGATTTACCTTGTCGTTTCTACTGTGTTTCTCCTGCACAGATATTATTTGATGGAGCCCCAAGAGCCATCCCGTACAGCATGGTGTCAAGTGTGATTGTTAATTGCCATGTATAGTGTTCCAAAACGGATCCAGATTCTAAGAAAATGTATGAATGGCATGGTACAGTCTTTTAGTACGGAGTACTACACGAGTGACACCGCGTTGCTGCCCGGTCACTATATACCTATGTACATCCAGGAAACAGCGATTAAGGCACACTGTATCAACATATTAGAGGTTATATGCAATACTTACGTTTGGTGTCTTTCGATAAACACAGGTAGCAATCGTTTTAAATGCCTGCTGTGTTTGTCCAATAGATACGGCGGTTGAATTCCTCCAATACAACGCGTGATCGATACACAGCACAAGTGTCCAAACATCGTTCTGACGGCTATAATTTGACACTGAATTAAATGAGGATCACTAGACATATGTAAAATAAAATGATTTACTCAAATTTGCTCCTAGAAATGGTTAAAACGCAATACAAAATAATTTACCCACAACTGTTTGTTGCTTTGATCATTTTTGACAAATTACCTTGACATCCTGGTAAACGAATTCTTCATTTCTATCACTCATTGGTACTTCTAGAACCAATACATGCTTTGTGAAAAACTTCAAGTACTTGGAATATCCTGGATTGAAAGTTGGATGACATATAGGTTTTATCGGTAGCTTGAGCAAAACTTTGACGTTTGTACATGTTTTTGTCTGTTGCGCAAGTTAAAATCGACGCCAATCTAATGATTTTTTAAAGACAATGATTTTTCCAACTTTTAGAGATTTTATTTATTGCAAAATCTGTTATTGTTTATTGTTTACATACGTTGAGTATACTTTTGTAGGATATGTTATGAGAACTTATTAAGATTTACTGAAAGTTAACCAAGATAACCTATATGTCATCCAACTTTCAATCTCGGATATTCCAAGTACTTGAAGCTGTTCACCAAGCATGTATTGGTTCTAGAAGTACCATTGAGTGATAGAAATGAAGAATTTGTTTACCAGGATGTCAAGGTAATTTGTCAAAAATGATCAAAGCAACAAACAGTTGTGGGTAAATTATTTTGTGAAGTATTGCGTTTTAACCATTTCTAGGAGCAAATTTGAGTAAATCATTTTATTTTACATATGTCTAGTGATCCTCATTTAATTCAGTGTCAAATTATAGCCGTCAGAACGATGTTTGGACACTTGTGCTGTGTATCGATCACGCGTTGTATTGGAGGAATTCAACCGCCGTATCTATTGAACAAACACAGCAGGCATTTAAAACGATTGCTACCTGTGTTTATCGAAAGACACCAAACGTAAGTATTGCATATAACCTCTAATATGTTGATACAGTGTGCCTTAATCACTGTTTCCTGGATGTACATAGGTATATAGTGACCGGGCAGCAACACGGTATCACTCGTGTAGTACTCCGTACTAAAAGACTGTACCATGCCATTCATACATTTTCTTAGAATCTGGATCCGTTTTGGAACACTATACATGGCAAATAACAATCACACTTGACACTATGCTGTACGGGATAGCTCTTGGGGGCTCCATCAAATAATATCTGTGCAGGAGAAACACAGTAGAAACGACAAGGTAAATCGAACAATCACAACATCTTGTTTGTTTGTTTGTTGTTTTCATATTTTTTATTATTACTTATTGTTAGAGGAGTTATATGAGTAAATATGAACTCCTTATATCGTTTTACATATGAGTACTCATTTTGTGTAATATTTTTTCCAATATAAGGCCCCCAGTAGTGTGTTCAAAAATGATTGAGGATCTTTGATTTGTGTTCGTAAATATCTTTGAATTTGCTTATTGTTAGAGGAGTTCTATGAGTTAATCTGAACTTCTTATATCGTTTTACATATGAGTACTTATTTTGTGTAATATCTATTCAAATATAAGACCCCCCAGTAGTGTGTTCAAAAATGTTTGAAGATCTTTGAATTGTATTTGTAAATATCTTTGAATTTGCTTATTGTAAGAGGAGTAATATGAGTAAATCTTAACTCCTTATATCGTTTTACATATAAGTATTCATTTTGTGTAATATCTATTCAAATATAAGGCCCCCAGTAGTGTGTTTAAAAACGATTGAGGATCTTTGATTTGTGTTCGTAAATATCTTTGAATTTGCTTATTGTTAGACGAGTTATATGAGTAAATCTGAACTCCTTATATCGTTTTACATATGAGTACTCATTTTGTGTAATATCAATTCAAATATAAGGCCCCCAGTAGTGTGTTCAAAAATGTTTGAGGATCTTTGATATGTATTCGGAAATATCTTTGAATTTGATTATAGTTAGAGGAGTTATATGAGTAAATCTGAACTCCTTATATCGTTTTACATATGAGTACTCATTTTGTGTAATATCTATTCAAATATAAGGCCCTAGTGGTGTGTTCAAAAATGATTGAGGATCTTTGATATGTATTCGGAAATATCTATGATTTGATTATTGTTAGAGGAGTTATATGAGTAAATCTGAACTCCTTATATCGTTTTACATATGAGTACTCATTTTGTGTAATATCAATTCAAATATAAGGCCCCCAGTAGTGTGTTCAAAAATGTTTGAGGATCTTTGATATGTATTCGGAAATATCTTTGAATTTGATTATAGTTAGAGGAGTTATATGAGTAAATCTGAACTCCTTATATCGTTTTACATATGAGTACTCATTTTGTGTAATATCTATTCAAATATAAGGCCCCTAGTGGTGTGTTCAAAAATGATTGAGGATCTTTGATATGTATTCGGAAATATCTATGAATTTGATTATTGTTAGAGGAGTTATATGAGTAAATCTGAACTCCTTATATCGTTTTACATATGAGTACTCATTTTGTGTAATATCTATTCAAATATAAGGCCCCCAGTAGTGTGTTCAAAAATGATTGAGTATCTTTGATTTGTATTCGTAAATATCTTTGAATTTGCTTATTGTTAGAAGAGTTATAAGAGTAAATCTGAACTCTATATCGTTTTACAAGTATTTGACATCATAAAGAAAACTGGAAAATCAACAGAGTATATTTCAACTTCCTGAATATGGATTATTTTCTTGTAACTGCTTTATTTTTAACAAATTATATGCGTGTATTGATATGAATTTATTTGTATTTGAGAAGTTTTAAATAAAATTTGATACTTCAATGTATGTACAATGTACATATGTTGTTAGAAATAAAATTACTTGTTATAGTTAGAATGTAATTACGCTAATATGTTTTAATAATTGAAATGTAATATTTATTTGACCTTAAAATGATCGTTTATTGCAGTTTCAAAGACCATTTTTTTGTCTTCATGACAACAACGTTCAAAGTAAGTTTTATTTTATAGAATTTGTTTTCTTTCAAAAGGTAGTTTTAAAATTTTTTATATATGATTTAATAAGTACATTTTAGTGTTGTGTTGTGTCGGTAATTTTAAAAATATATCCCGGACTATTCAAATTTAGTACTCGTTTATATTCGTATCTGTTCGTATCATTCGTAAAATTTGAATTTTTGAAAACCTGTTTCCACGACATCTGACGGGAAAGTCTGAACTTCTACAAAAAAAATCAATACCAGTGGCTCGAATTCGAGCCTCGAATTTCTATTTAAAAAGGGGGCTCAAACGTATGAGTAAGACAAGGACAGATAATAACTTCAAACCAGATTCATGCACTCTTTTGATTCGTGTGATCCGCCTACATATGTGTAAAAACGCGTTTTTTTCTCAAAACTGGCACAAACCAAATTTTCTTATGTACATATTTCGAAAATTATTGCTATTTATTGTGCTTATTATTAATGTTATATTCAATTTTAATAGGGTTGTTTGAGGGTTTATTTAGTAAAATAAAATAATTTGAGTTGCAGTACCTTTTAGGGTTATTATTACAAACTATTGTATTATTTATTGTTTATTGCTATGTTTTCGGTTGAGTTTTAACAATTCTAGAAGGTTCTTTTTAAAAACTTAAAAACTATATCAACTATTGAATTAAATTATTATTATTAAATAAACAACAATACATTCTGAGTATATTATTTATACATCTCGGCAATGCCCCTCAGTGTCGAGACTATGAGGAACAGACCGCCTATGTCTTTTATCCTATCCTATAATATATAAATTGTTATTATTATTTAGTTACTAATCATACATCAAAGGATATAAACAAATAATAGCAAAATCAAATGTACATACATATCTAGGTACCTGCTTTTGAGGAGTCCTTTTCTGTGTATTATCCTGAAAATAAAAATAGAGGACAAAGGATTTCATTTCAGAACAAAAAGTCATGTTAATTCAGATTAATACATTTATTTAATTAATTCACGATACAGTTTCATTAAGCACTACATACACATTATACATACATTTATTAATATAAGTACAAAAATCATTGTTTCAAGCACAATTGTTTATAAATATAATTCAAACATACAAATTCAGTTAAAAATAATATATAATAAATCAAATTTGTTTTTATGTTATGGGGGATGGGGCGCTGATCTTTGAAATGCCGATGGACAGTAATGTACTTAGAGTCCTTCAGGAGTTGAAGTGGATGTCTTCTGATTGAAAATGGTTCATCGAATTGCCGATGGACAGCACGGATCTTCAATCGACTATATTTTCTGCAATAAATAAATTAAAGTATTAGTTTTAATATTTAAATTCACAATGTATTTGTTTAAACTGTAAATTAAGTCCAATGCAATAAATAAAATAATTTAAACAATACTTACAATTTCATTGTCTTCATATCTGCCTTAGAATCCTCTAGATTCCTTCAGGAGTTGATGTGGATGTCTTCTGAATGACAATGATTCCTCAGGCTCATCGAATCGATGTTGGTAAAGGTTGTTTGCTGGTGTATCTGTCGTATCGTAGCGTAGATGTGGCAAAAGGACCGACCAGCTGTAGGCTGTTTGTTGTGCATCATATTCTATTGCTGCAACAAAAAGAAAAACATGTTTAATCATCCATCATCATTCAAAATAGTTTAAATAAAATTAGCATACATATTTGAGATCATTCTCTTTAAAATTAGGTAAGTACGATATTTTTCAACTCATATTCGTACATATGTATGTACTTCGCGAAGTCTGAGAAATAATCATTATTAAAAAAAGTATAAACAAGCAATAGCAATAATATTTCTAAAAGCAGGAGAATATTATAAGCAAATATTAAATAAGTATGTGTCTGGTTGGCTAGGCCTAAACATTGTTTATATATTGTTGATAGGTTTTATCAGTGGTAGATCCAGAGAGTAGGTAGATCAACAAGACTTTGACGTTTGCGCACGTTTTTGTCTGCTTACTACGCAAGTTAAAATCGACGGCAATCTAATGATTAATGATTTTTTAGAGACAATGATTTTACCACCTTTAGAGATTTTATTTATTGCAAAATCTTTTATTGTTTATTGTTCACATACGTTGAGTATACTTTTGTAAAATACGTGTATAGATATAGGGGGAATTTATTTTACTCATGTTGTGAACACAGATGTTCTATCTTAATTCGTGGCTAGCCAGAGAGTAGCTCTGTGGTTAGCTCAGGGTTAGTCAGAGAGTACTCTCTGGGGTTAGTTTTACTAACTTGTAATTTAAGAATGTTATTTTTTGGTTTGGATCATGAAAAAATATAAACAATTAATTTTAATAATTGTTTCAATTGTTAGTGTTACTTTATTACTTATTTATCGACATGAATATAATCGTTTACGTTATGTTTTGGAAGTGTTCAATTATTTCGGACAACCATTTCAATGCAAAGCCTTACCTGATTTCTTCCTAAACTCCACAACAACCGGTGGCAGACATGATTGGGGTCCGATTCCTGTGTGGCAGACGATGGAAGATACATATGTATATTCTGCCTTCTTGAGAACTGGATACGACGTCGAAACGCTTGTTGTTCATCACGATGACAAAGTGTCTCTAAAATCTTGCTACCTATGGTTTGACAATAAATCGAAAGTTGTAATTGGTAATTTAAAATACTCTAAAATTAAAACAATGAATAGCAATCATAAATTGGTATTATACAAATATTATTGTCGAGTAAATTCAGCGACTGATATGCCTTACGCTGTATCATTTTCTAATAAAAATAAGCGTACGAAAGAATTGAATAAAATCATGGTTCAACCTTTGGCTGATAAAACAACTGACTCAACTACAATTTGTGTGATACCATCTGAATCATATTCGAAACAGAATGTGATTGAATTCCTCAGTTATTATACAATAATAGGAGTTGATTCCTTCATCGTTTACAATAATAATGTGCCACATACATTAATAGTTAGTTTAGAAAAACTATCAACAAAATTAGGAATAAATATCGTAAGTTTTCCATGGAATTTTCCATATCCCGTGACAAGTAATACACGGAAAATAATTGAACAAGATTGTTTATTACGCACGAAAAATAAAAGTCGAAATACCCTGGTGTTGGATTGGACAGAATTCATCGTTCCAAAATACCACCACACAGTATCCGCAATTTTAGATCATTATGATCCGAATAATCAAACTCAACAATTTAATTTACAAACTTTAGCATTTTGTACTGACGATCATGATAAAAATGATCCAACTGTGTTGCACAGTATTTATTACGATGATGCCAAACCGATTGAGTCTACATCAATTTACAGAAATAACAAATTAGAAACGAATGACGTCATTAACGCACAAGAAGTGACAAATTCAATTGCAACTGTCCATAGATACATTGATTGCAGTACGCATCCGTCGCACAGTAAAAAGGATGATACTATGCTTAGATTTACTTTAGATTTAAGAAAATCTATTTTATATAAATTGTTCAAGTTTAATCGATTGTAAATTGTTTTGTAAGTTTATACGAGTAATTAAAGTTTTATTTCAATTCAAATTTGTCTTATTATATTACAAAATGACAATGTTGATAACTTTTTATATTAATTAATAAATTAAGTTATTTTAAACGTTGCATGATTGCTGCGTTTAAAAGTCCGGCGTCTGCTAAAGTTTGACAACCGTCGATTAATTCTCGATTCGGGTACGATGCCAATAAGATGAACTCTTGATTTTCGTATTGTGGTCGAGCACTAGTATGAAATCATTTTAAGTAAAATATATCTATTGTTTTATATAAAACACCTGAAAACATTGTGAAAAGGATACGTTCGAATATAACTGCGGATGTCTGCAACAGTGTGCCTATGATTGAATTCGCCCAATAGTCGCGACCCATCAGCTAATCGAATTTGGATATTTGTGGTCGGTTCAGCTTTATCGACTTTCACTGTTTCTTTGGCTTGATTTTCATTTGCTTTTTTATCGCTAGGATCTTCAGCTGGTGTTCCAATTACGACCGGCGTTGGACTGCCTAATGTATGGCCCTTACCCGAAAATGGTTGTAACTTCGTTTTGGACACTGTGAACTCTTCATGTCGATGGTCCTCCATGTTTAAATGTACTTCGCTACCCTTAGCTTCGCGTATCAATTCTGGTGGAATTTCTCTAAAAGATTTTTTATTATTTATATATATATATATATATATATATATATATATATAAAAAGTAAAATATACTAATATTTACCCTCTACGAACAAACTCTAAAAATTCTCGATTTTCTGGGTCCGAATAAGCTCTTATAACTCCGTTATTAATGCTGAATCCTTCACGCCATAGTTTCAGGACCATTTCGGTATGAGACGATCGTCTAGACGCCCCTGGAACAACTTCAGTATCATCACTGGATTGACCCAATTTGTAACCGGTTCCTCCGAACGAACGACTTCTTACTGATGAACCAGAACTTTCAGATTCCACAACTTCTGCTCCATGTCTAAGAGAGAGATTACACATTATAATTCTGCACACACATACATAATAATTTTATGCAAACTGAAAGATACCAATATTGCAATACAGATAAATTATAAAATGTTGCACTGAAGTTAGTGTTTGCGTATTTGTGCATTCGTAAACTCTATTCAAAACAGATTAGTTTTATTTAAAATAAAATAATATTAAACTTACTCTTGGACAGATTTGAACATCTCGGAGACGAAATCCTTTTTTCTTGGTGGTCCTAGCACTTGCTGACCACTATGTTCGGATCCCCCGGCGTAAAATGCTTGACCACTTTCTTCATCTGAACTAGAGCTGTTCAAATTGTGAACAGTTGCGAATCGCGAATTAGATTTTTTCGATTTCAATGGCTGTGATGCAGTCACTTTTACAACCGGTGCACTCTCGCTTTCTTCTACTGGAGCTGTTAAGGATTCTTCTTCAGCAGCCTCGAGATTGCCATCGTTTTCATAAAAACTTGCTAATGCAACCTAGATACGCACAAAAACGGATTTAAAATAATAAATTATTGATTGAAATTGGGTGTGTTAGTAGGGTAAAAGTAATAAAAATGTATAAATAAATTGAAATTAACCAACCTCTAATTGCCAGGCCGAAGATTCCAAATAAAATTTCGCTCGTTCTTCATCAATATTTGTAATTGTGACAAATTCTGATAACAGAGTATCATGATTTGACATTTTTATTTGAGTGTTATATTAAACAGAGATAATTTTTCACAAAGATATTCAATTTGTGCTAGTCAGCTGTCAGATCACTTACTCACGTCACAAACGGAGTCTAACGGACAATGACGGTGGTTGTCCTTGTGTAAACTTGCGACAAGGATCAAATTAGAATTATTATTTGAGCAGTGTGGAGCAGTGTCACTTCGGGTTTGACAGTTATCCACCACGTTTTGTTTGTTGTCATCAATTTTGTTACAATATCAAAGGAAATGCAATATTATTTAAATACACATATATATATATCTTTTTAGCAAATGCAATCTTGCTCTTCGCATGCAAGATTTGTAACTTTACCATTGTTTTCATTAATAAAAAAAAATAGATTAGTTGCTACTAAAATTTGAAAAAATATATAAAATAATATTCTTGAAAATGGAAACAATTTGCCTGGATACAACTCATGAGGATTCAGATTGCTCGATTATTACTGTAAAAAGAAAATTACCTAAAGAGGATGTTGTGCTCATCGAATCAGATGAATCTGAAACGGAATCACCTCCAAAAAGGAAAAGAGCCAAACGAAATGGTACTAAAAGAATAGCGCCTACAGCAAGAATAACTAGAAGTTTGACTCAATCGAATCTAATCACATTAGAAATTGATACAAAGCCAGAAAAAACAATTGATAACAAAACAAAAGTTCAACCAAAGAAGCCACAACTCATAACAAAAACTGAGCCAAAGAAAGTATCAACTAATAATTTCAAAACAAAAACTGAGCCTAAGAAAGTACCAACTAATACATACAATAACTTCAATAGAAGAAAAAATGATTTCTATGAACAAGAATTATTGGCGGAGAAAGCAAAATTGAATATCAATACTGCTAGAAATATTATTGAAATGTTCGAAGCGGGAAACACAATTCCATTTATGGCTAGATATAGAAAACATTTAACAAATGAAATGTCGCCAGAGAAATTACGAGAAGTTAAAGACTCTTATGAAGAAATTTGTAGTTTAAAAGCTAGAAGCACAACAGTTTTAAAAGCTATTGAAAAATGCGGGAAACTAACTAATGATTTAAGGAATTGTATTTTGAATTGTCGGAATTTATCTGAATTAGAACATATTGTAAGATTTCATTAAGCGATTTAGGAAATATGAGGTGTACTTCGGTCAATTTTTAATTCGCCTAAAGTCGCTTATATGTCCAAAATACAGTTCAAAGTCGAACAGATTATAAAATATATTTTTTAATTTTGTAGTATGATCCATTCAAAAGTGGCAATAAAAAAACTTTAGCAGGCCGCGCAAAACTTTTAGGATTAGAGCCTCCTGCGTTGGATCTTCTGACTGGTGCAAAATATGTAGATCCGAAATCACTAATAAATAAAAATACTGATGGTCTTCGGACGCCCGAAGAAGTTGAAAGAGGCCTTATGCATATTATGGCACATGTTATCTCAACCGACACTGAAGTTATACAATTCATTCGATCATTGTAAAAACAAAACGATTATAAAACCCATCGATGAGAATACTGATTAATAACTTTCTGATTTAGGCAACAACAAATAAATTTAACAATTGAGACAAAAAAATCTACATCGATTGCTAAAGATGTTAAGGAAGCAGACGCAAATAAATTTCAAAATTATTTTAATTATCACATATCTGTACATCATATCAAACCCCATCAAGTATGTTTTCAGTGGCGTAGGGATTGAAATATGCATTATATAAAAACCCTAAGATTTTTATTTAAAATTATTATATGTTGATCATTGTGGTTTCAGGTATTAGCTATCAATCGTGGTGAACATCTGAAAATCTTATCGGTGAAGTTTAACATTCCAGATTATGTGTTCAAACAATTTAAATATTTTTGCGAACAAAAATGGCTAAACGGCACATACAAATCCAATACTAGGATGCGTGTGTTACAAGAAACATTCAAAGATTGCTATAAGAGATTGAGTAAGTTATTTTAGAAATATAAATATATTGATAATTTTAATAGTTATTGCCCTTAAAACAAATAAAAGAAAAAAAATACACTAGTAGTTTTAAACAGCCTCAAAATACAAAAAAAAAGTCGATTCATATATATATATTTTTATTAGTTGCACCACTAATCATACGACAATCTCGCTCTGGTTTAAAAACAACTGCAGAAAAAGCATCAATAGACGTTTTTACATTAAACTTAAAAAAACTCCTACTTGGAACCCCACTGAAAGGGCAACAAATAATGGGTATTGACCCTGGTTTTCAACAAGGTTGTAAACTAGCAATAGTTTCATCACTAGGCGAAGTACTAGATACGGGAGTTATTTATCCACATACTAAAAACTTATATATAAATAAAGAAATTGTAAAACAATTGCTTTTAAAATATGAGTACGTACTTTTGAAATCATTATAAAATAATAATTAATAAAAACAAAAAACAATGAGTTCTTATTATTTTAGGTGTTCTTTGATTGCTTTGGGAAACGGTACAGCGTGTCGTGAAACTGAAACCTGGTTGACCGATTTAATAAAAACAAATTTTTTTAAACCATTAGATGTTAGATATACCATTATTGATGAAGCTGGTGCTTCTATTTATTCTTGTAGTCCAGAAGCTAAGAAAGAATTTCCTGATTTGGATGCTCTACTTGTAAGTGCAGGTAAGCACTCTTACGGTATTTTATAAAACTCGAAAACCAAAATATATTATGATAAATGAGGATATTAATATTTTTCATTGATATATATATATATATATAGTCTCTTTGGCAAGAAGATTACAAGATCCATTAGCAGAATTAGTGAAAGTGGAACCTAAACATCTTGGAGTTGGGATGTACCAACATGATTTAAACAAAAAAGCTTTAGAAACCGCTTTAGACGAAGTAGTTACGGAATGTGTTAGTTTCGTCGGAGTTAACTTAAACACAGCTTCACACTGTATTTTGAGGTACTAACAAACATTTCCTAGAAAGATCAGATTTGTAAAAAATGTCTTTAGGAAAGTGGCAGGATTATCGGCTCAACGCGCCGAAAATATCTTAAATCATAGATCAACCATTGGATCATTTACAAATCGTTATCAATTAAAAGATGTGAAAGGCATTGGTGATAAAATTTTCGAACAGTGTGCTGGATTTTTACGTGTTGGGCCTATGAACAATTTACAAGCTCGAGAGTTTTATGGTAAATCAGATACAATGCCTCTAGACTGCACATGGATTCATCCAGAATCATATAGTTTAGCCGAAAAGTAAATATTCAAAATTAACATTCATGTTCATAATTTAACATATATATTTTGTAGCATTATCCGCAAATTCAACTTAAATTATAAACAAATTGGAGAGCCGGAATTTATAAAACAATTTAAGGAATTTGTTCAAAAAACAACTATAACAGATTTAGCTAAAGAATTTAACAATTCAGAAGCCACAGTTAAACTAATCATAGACGTTTTAAGCCGACAGTTGGACCATGACTTAAGACAAGAAAATCCTCAAGAACCTCTGTTTAGAAAAGGAGTAATATCTATAAACGATATTAAAGAAAATATGGTCCTTACTGGTAGGGAAACTTTATTGAATTTTATATTCGAATTTACAAAAAATTATTTAAAGGTCGTGTAACGAACGTTACACAATTTGGAGCCTTTGTTGATATTGGCGTTGGAAGAAATGGTTTAATACATAAAAGTGAGATGAACGGATTCGATGTACAATTGGGAAATAGAGTCGAGGTAAAAGTATTAAATATTGATATAAAGCGCGGACGGATTGGTTTAAAAACGATTAATATGCTATGAATTCGATTTACTCTTTTGGAAACTTATATATGTATATTATATGTGATTCTCTATTGAATTTTTGGTTTGTGACGCCATATATGGTATTTAACGTATGTTATTTTTATATTAATTCCGTTATGTTTTTTTTTTGGGGATACAGTGCTTTGAAAACGAGTCTAACTATAAAATATGTAACGTAACGTCACCGGTTGAAATAACGTTATAGCGTCTCTTTATATATTCTATAGCTTGAATCGTTTCAAAGTAAAGTATCGCAAAAAAAAAAAACTTACTTATTTACAACAGTAACTTGAATTGTGACGTTATTTAGTTATATATTATTGCATACTGCCAATATGAAAAATGAATATTAAATTCCTGTTTTATATTTAATTTAAACCATTAAATTAAAGGAATTTATGATACGTTTATAACACTGAACTATATATATATATAGTTATATATGTAGTTCAGTGGTTTATAACTATATTCATATTTTCTTAATTGCTATCAAACTTTATTCTATAAGTACAAATATATATTTTGTATACAATTCCACTTATTAATAAATGCAACAAATTAATAATCATTTTCTGGGTAAACCAACTAAAATATTATTTTTCGGTGTACAAGAATCAGGTATCATTTTCGATAATGTAACCACATAACCGAGCTCTTCAGCTTGTAATTTTCTATCAGTATCAATGATATTCATGCACTCAATGCCCTGTTTAGTTTTCGCATTTTCTGCATCATGTGTCTGATCGGCTGCATGCCCCAGCACTAGATAATCGCGTAAAGTTAATGTAGAATCAAGAAAAATTGTGCTACGTGGATAAGTTATGTGATGGCAAACATGGACGCCACCATAACAACATGGACAACTAACAAATGCAGCATTGCGTAATAGACAGTGTTGTATAACTAAATCAGTTGCAACACCGCAAGCGTGCAATGAGACTCCGATATCAAAATGACCGCAAAAATAATCAAGGTTACACTGTAATAGTATGATGTTTGTTAGTTGTAGTTTTTCAACTCGTTCCCTTGCTCTATTTAGAGACATTTCTTTGTTTTCTAATAATATAACTTTACATTTTGGCAATTTTACAGCTAATAAAATACCTAAGTGGCCACTACCACTGCAGAAATCAATAATAATTTGATCTGAAGTTGCTATTTTAATCACAGCTTTCGCTAGATTTTCTAACTGTTCACATTTGCGTTTCATACGTGATTTAGGTAAAGCTCCACCTTCTGGATTTGCTTCCAACGGAATTTTTGACCAATCAAACTTAACTTCATGCCCGTAGGGCAAATCGCAAGCTATCACATCTATTTTAGCATCATTTACTATACTCAAAGCACTCAGAATATCAGGTTGTTTAGTAAATATACGATTTCTAGGTTTATATCGTTGAGGATCGGACACATATAGACTTTGCCTATCTATATTCTCTTGTTTAACTTCAACATTATCAATTATATTCATATTTATTGGGATGATAAAATCAAATAATTCTACTTCAGTTAACAAATTTTGATACCAATTACTTGTAAGTGGTAGATTAGATTCGAATATTGTTGCCCCGAAAACACTATAGATTATATGTATTAAGGGGTATAAAATAATATCGGCTAAAGTCATATAAGGTCCTTCGCCATATAGATGATTCAAATCTAATTTTTCTTTTGGGATTGTAGTATTAATATTCGCTGGACTTTTCTTGTTGAGCTTAGCCTGATCCTGAGCAACTTTATAAACGTTATGAATACGAACAGGTTGAGACATATGGCATTCAAATCTAGTCACGTCTTTCGGGATTAAAATATGATTTTTGAAAAATAATTCTGGTGTTATTAGAAGTTGTTTGACGGTTTGTATCATGTCAATCTCGCAAAATTTCGTCCAAATTGAAGATTCGTTACATGCTATCAGACAGGCTTCTCGAAAACCTAATAATTTCCGGAAATCGCTATTTTCGGGGGTGTTTTTTATAATTTGCCGTGCGACTGAACATAGTCCAGAAATGACGGTTACTTTTTTAATAATAGTTACAGGTAATATGCAATATGTTGCTAATATGGGTAGTTCTGAATGATGTATAACATTAAACGGATCTTGTATATTGAAAATGAAATTTGGTTCATTTTCCTGGTTAGGCTTTAAAACTAAATTAAGACTAAGCGATGTAGGTTTACAATGATTATATACAAAATAAATAATTAATGTTTCTAATGAAGCTTTGACTTGTTTGGAATTTTCATAAGCGTATATATCTAAATATAAATCATCCATTTTAAATAAACTTATTAATTAACAATATAAAAAGATGTTTAAATAAAAAATAGTTAAGTTTACTAAATGCGCTTTAGTACCGAAATTTAGACTTTGTAATATAAATTAAACACTATTTGCTAATTGTCGTTGCATACGCGTCATCATCCGCCTATTCAATGTACGTTTACGCGTTATAACAAAAGTCGTAGAAATTACAGCTACGACAAAAGTTAAACCTTGAAATGTCCAAAACGACCGTTCCTCTAACCAAGCTACTCGATCGCAACTTCTTGTTACCGTTTCGCCGCTGGAGCACCTCAGAATTTCTTTGAAATTTGTATGAATACAAACGCCAATGCTTTGACTTGCAATCTCAAAATCTATAAAACATATGACCTATTTCATATACATTTAATTAATCGACCGAGTAAATTTACCCGTGCAAGGATGGCAATCTTGTATAACAGAGAATGATTCCCGTTTCCAGCAAGTTGAGTTGTTCTCGATAGCTGGGAAGATTTTCGTTCGTCGCGTACCATTACCTTCTGTCCAATGTGATTCGACAATCAACACAAGTACAGTTAACCTAAATTTATTTTAATTATTTTGATTTGCATTTTCGTTTGATGTGAGTCAAAATACGTACGCTCCTAAAAACGAAATACCTAATAGCATTCGCCGTTTTTGGCAAGATTCTATCATTTTGATCGGGTTTTAACAAAAACCTATAAAATTATAGATAAGTATAGATGCGTTTTGTTGTCATTTCTCGAATTTAATTTTTAAATAAGGATACATTTTTAATAGTGTAATTATTGAATTTACATTTAATAAAAACAAAGTTATTTACATTGAAATTTAATAGATATTTATTAATTTTAATGTTATTTGAGGCATAGACGTAGAATTTGAGCATCCTAAAGAAAAACATTAATGAGTTTGAGTCAGTTTGAGTATTCGTTCCAGTTGCGCGCTCCAACATTGTAAGTTTGAGCTGCAACATGGCGTAACTAACAAGAGTATTTTTTTAAATAATAAATAGATAACTCACACAAAAATGAGCAAATAAAATTTAGTAAACTCTTTATTTTAATACCCTCAAAAGAATTTTAATCTTTCTACTTCTATGTTGTTGACTAACGTCAGTGTCAGATATTAAATACACGTGACTTTCGAACTTGCATTGCGCATATGTAGTGATAGGAAATATATAGGGAAATGGTAGACCGATAAAATTATGAACTCGGTTCAAAAAATAGTTGATTATCTTGTTTAAGTTCTTTTTAATACCCCGATATTAACGTTCCAACATGAGCTACGTAAGTGAATTATCCCAATCGCAAGAATATTTAAGTTTTCGTAGTAGTGTACCACTTCGTAAGATTGTAGTTGATTCTGATGGTGCGAAGGTTAGTATTTAGAAGATAATGACCAATAATTTTATAAGATAACAGTTTAAAAAAACATATTTTAATACAGGGTTGGCGAGTGTATGATTGCGGCCCGAAGAAAGTTAAATATCCTCTTATTTGTCTTCCACCAGTGTCTGGGACATCGGATATTTTTTTCAGGCAAGCACTAGCCTTGTCGGCGAAGGGTATACGGGTGATTGCGGCTGAATCACCGGTATATTGGAGCGTGCGTGAATGGTGTGAGGGTTTTAAACGACTGTTAGATTATTTGGAGATTGATCGAGCACATTTATTTGGGGCTTCTTTGGGTGGGTTTCTTGCTCAAAAATTCGCAGAGCATACGTACTTATGTCCGCGAGTAGCGTCTTTAGTTTTGTGCAATACTTTCACGGACACTGCGGTATTTAGTTATCAAGATTCTGCAGCTATTTTTTGGATTTTGCCGGCATTAGTGCTGAAAAGGATGGTCATGGGGAATTTTAGTTCTGAAAAGGTTGATCCCGAAATAATTGAAGCCATTGATTTTATGGTGGAGAGGGTATTATATATTTTTTCTTCTACTACTTTGGTTCTAATATAATATTCAGTGGCGACAATATATTTTATTAAATTCTTAGTAGTAGACATTGGATGCATAAGTTGAGAATATATTTGAATATTTGGTATTTTTAGTTGGAAAGTTTAACTCAATCCGAGTTAGCTAGTAGACTAACATTAAATTGCGTTCCGGGTTATGTGGAGGCTCATAAGTTAGCTGAAATTCCTGTAACTATTATGGATGTTTTTGATGAATATGCACTTTCGAATTCTGTTAGAGAAGAAGTATATAAATGTTATCCTCGTTCTAAATTGGCGCATTTAAAGACTGGCGGAAATTTTCCGTATTTAAGTAGAAGTCCGGAAGTTAATTTACATTTGCAGGTGAGACTTTAATAAATCAACGTTGTTTATAATTATGTATATTGAATTCGTTTAAGAAAATACAATTATATATGATAATTGTTGTTATACATAACAAATTATGTTTAATCGATGTTCTTTAATTTAGATACACTTACGGCAATTCGATGCTACTCATTTGGCGTCATCAGACCGACCACTTATTGAAAAAAACGCGTGATTTAATTCTCTTGCCTAAAATTTAAGCTTTAAGTTAAAATGGAACCAATATGATCATTCCATTGTTATATTTGATTTCTTTATTATTATTATATATATTTTTAATATTATCTTGTATATTTTTATATGTATATACTTATATCTAGGCTATTTGCAATGATTATTATTGAACAAATATTATGTATTTATTCAATTTATATTTGTGTATATTTAAATACATTTTCTATACAAACAACGATTTATTCTTTACAACATACACATTTCATTCATATCTTACAATTAAATCATATTAAACAAACATAAATAAAATTACTTCGACAATTTCAATGTGGCTTCTGGTTTTTTTACTGGCGGTATAAGTTCTTCGTCACTAAAAAGTTCTGCTAAATGATCTGGTTCAGGTGGTTCAGGACTTGCAGGCCCCGGATAATTATTTGGGCTTACTTGTTTGTAAATTGCCATTGCCTAATATATAAATTATACTCAGATGTTCTGTTCCACACTCATATATATATATTTACCTGAGCAACAAGACCTGATACATCACCTGCATTTGCTGGTAGTATTAATGTATTATTTGTGCGCGCTAATTTATTGAATGCTTGCACGTATTGCTCAGCTATAGACAAAGATGCAGCATGATTGCCGCAATTTTCTTGCAGTGCGTTTGCTACATATCTAAGACTACCTGCGCGGGCTTCTGCCACCGCTAACAAAGCAGCCGCCTCACCATTGGCTTTGTTTATTTGTTCTTGTTGTTCAGCCTCTGATTTTAAACGATATTCAGTATCAATAAGAATTAAAGTTTGCAGAGATAAGAATTGAATATTAAAAGTATTTGCGCTTTGGGATCATGACGTCATGATCCCTTTAAGGGTTTCAGATCAAGGTGTATGTGGGGAAATATTTATATTTATATATATATATATATATATATATATATATATATATATATATATATATATACAAAATTATACCTGATGCTAAAATCCGAGACCTTCTTTTACCCTCAGCGACATTAATATCCGCTTCTCTAACACCCTCAGATTCAAGAATAGCTGCTCGTTTTTTACGTTCAGCTTCAACTTGCATTTGCATCGCTTCCTGAACCCGCGATGGTAACTTAATATCACCTATTTCATATAACAATCAATCATAAAACTCATGTTTTCATCGTAGTATTAAACTTACGAATTTCGTAACGTAAGCAAGTAATACCCCAAGCTTCACTTGCTTTATTAATCGACTCAACAATACAAACATTCAAACTTTCGCGTTCGCGAAATACTTTGTCCAATGCGATTTTACCTAACTCAGAACGCATAGTAGTTTGAGCAAGTTGCGTGATGGCAAACTCAGGATCTTCCACACCATAACTTGCTAAATACGCGTTGTTTATGCGTAGATACAAAACACCATCAATCGCTAACGTGACGTTATCTGATGTAATCGCGCTTTGTTTTGGGACATCTATAGCGATTTCTTTCAGACTTTGGACGTATTTAACTTTGTCTATCACCGGTATTAGAATATTTAAACCGGGTTCTAAAATTCGGTGGAATTTTCCCATTCTCTCCACTATCCATGCCTATAATACATGTTCGCTAATTATTAAGTTAAATGTTTCATTAGTCTTTATAGAGTACCTCTTGTTGTGGTACGAACATAACTACAGTATTCATAGGAGTTGATGATCTTTGACGGGATTGCAAAATTTGTAATTGTACTCCTGGTTGTATTGCACCCAAAGATGACGATTGCTATTTGAAAAATTAGTCATTTCGTTTCGAAAACACAAAATTTGAAACATACCTTTAATAAACTACTGTAACCAGTTAATAACCTAACGCGTGAAAACATTTTTATATATTTTCACTACGATTATTTAATAAACAGTTTGTGATGATATAACCTAAAAGCACATGCTTCAAATTTGACAAGCCGCTTAAAGGCTCACTCACGATTTTTTAATATTACGTAACTTTAAAATTTGTACTAAATATCCAAACCGCTAATTACGATTAATATAAATAATAATTTTGAAAGCGTTATGGAATTTTAAAATGATTACTTTACGTTGAGGAAGTTAAGTTTGAGCCGTACTTTAACGCAAGTGCTGCGCCCGTTTTCATTTCATCAACTTTGAAAATAAACAACAATTAAAAGATTTATAAGGCGTGCTAAAAAATCTGAGTGTAGTCATGAATTTATCTGATTTGTGTTCGTATATGAACAAACTAAAAATAAAGCAGAATAGTTTGGAGAAAAACGAAATTGATTTCATTAAATATATTAAAACTAATCATGATTTAGAAATCGAAAACGAATATAATCAACTATCAATTTCGAGGTATTACCCTAAAATGTAATTCATATCAAAGTTATTAAATTAAAATATATTTATAATAGCGAACAGGAATTGAATACATTGAAGAAAGAAGTTAAACATAGTTTACAATCGTTAAAAAATGTTAATTTGATGTTATCTAAAGACAATTTAAATGGTTTAGGTATGCATAAAATATTATTATTTTCCGTCGTAAAATTGCGAATCAATTTTAGATATTGCTGAACTTAAAACTACGATGATATCAATCGAAAATAATATACAAGATGTGAAAATTAAAATCAATTCTCAATTAGATAATTTTGTAAAAACTGAAAATCATCTGAGTACTGAGTTAGGTACAATAGAGATGAAATTGTTAGATTTGAATAAAAATATTGGGGATATGAATAAAAATTCTGCTTATTCTATGAAAAACATTAAAGAAGTTAGAAATGTGTATCAGGTGAATATATATATATATATATATATATATATATATATATATATATATATATATATATATATATATATGTATATGTATATATATATATATATATATATATATATATATATATATATATATATATATATATATATATATAAAATGTGTAGGTTATTAATTTGTAATATAATTGTAGAAGTTCATGATTTTGCAATGTTTGTAAATACATCCAGTGGTCACGAAGGTGGATGGTCTAATGACGATCATTTACTTTTTACTAAAATCTTGAAAAAGCACAAGAATCAAACTAAAGTAGTAGAATTGGTGCACGCACGTTTACCCGGTAAATATATCCTAATAAAATATTAGAGACGATTTCAGTAACAAATAATTATTTATAGACATATCTGAAGAAGTCATTAACGAACACTTCGAATGGTATAAAAAATATTTAGAACTTCGTTCTAAACAAAAGACGCCATAGAGAAATGGAAACAAACAAAAAATCCTGACGACAACAAAATTGAAATTCAAAAACCGATAGTCGAGAAGAAAATATTAAAAAATATTAAAACAAACGAAAACGATTTAAAAATTAGATTACAAAAATGGAAGGTAGTCCTCTAATAAAATTCAATCAACTTATAAAACTAAACCAAATTTGAATATAAATAGGTAGAAAAACAACAAAAAATAGAAGAAACTCAAAAGATGTTACTCAACTTGGAATCCAAAGTCAAAGACAAAGATAAAAACAAACAAATAAAATACCAGGACGTAAAGCGAGAAATTGTTAGATGGAAACACAATAAACGCGTTAAAGAAAAAGCTGAACAACTAGAGAAAGAAATTATTATGTTGCGAGAACGTGAGAGACGAAATGCCCTAGCAAATAAATTGATACGTGAATTTCAAAGTCAAGATTCGTTTTTTATCAAACGACGTTTGTCGCAGCTTAAGTCAAACGTTACAGTTCCGATACGCAATGTTGAGCGAAACATTGCGGCAAGAGATCCTGAACGATTATTCAAACCGACACAGCAATGGACATCCAGGATAACACCGGAAGATAATGAAAAATTCGTGAATATATTCGGCGGTTGTGTGCCGTTAAAATACATTCCGAAATTGTATGTTGCGTTCAAATTCTATTAGATACTATTAAATACTTATGTTCAATTGTGATTTCAGGGCAGTACCGGATTGGCGTAAATAAGTATTTTAATTTATATATTAACTATACATATTTATGACTTGTATTTATATGAAATAACAGTATTTTATTAAACAAACAACATGGCTTTTTATAATTTTCTTCCTAAACCAAATTTGGATGAAGTACATTTGTTCAAATTCTACTTTTACCACCAACTTCTAATATAGAAACAAACACTAGCATTCATCAACAAACTGATGTGGTTGTTTGATTAAAATAGTTTTACATATTCTTAGCAAAAGTCAAATGCCGCCAAACAGTATCATTTAAGCGGGAACATTGGTTACAGTAAAAATCCAATCATACCTTGTCTAGAAGTTGTACAGATGATTCTATCCCCACAAATGCACTTCCAAGTCTCGATTAATCACTTACAACTGTTTAAACTTCTAAAACCACTTATTTATACCCGAATTATTGTCAAAATCACAAACACATGACACCTGTAATTCCGTAAACGCACATACAAGATGGCGCACTGAAATACGTCCAGTGCCGTGTACTATAAAAGGGGCATAGAAAAGCTTAATTCAATAGAATATTATATTCTTAGAAATTGATGAATAAATAATAAATGATGAAGAAAAGAATTTAACATTTTATATAGTGATATAGAATCTCTTTATAAGTTACAGATTAGTATCATAAATATATAAATGTAATATATTAATGTGTATTGCAAGTTGTAGGAAATCAGGCTGTACTTATACGTAATATTTATATTTAGGCATATTTAGAGCATGAAAATGATTTTAATTTATTGTTTATATTAAATAAATATTTATTTATGATATGAATAGCGAAAAAAAAAAAATGTTTTTCCGCGAATTGAAAGCAATTAAAACGTATTTATATATGATTGTTCGATTAATTCGCCAAACAATGATTTGATTAATAAAAACGTTAGGGTTCTTAAATATATAAACATTTCCTATATCGCATTGTATTTATTGATAATTTAATATATGTAATATCACTTGTTTGACCTTAGTTAAATCGTCTTGACTTAAAATTGTTTTTTATTGCGGTTATTCCTGCAATAGTAGCGCATAATCTATAAATTGTTTTGTATAACCAGTTTTTGCATTTTAAAATGAACAGTACTATCCATAAAACAATGGAGACAATACCTACACGCAACCGAATATGGAAGACAAGCAAATTGTTTATTAATATATTAATAACAATTGTTATATTAATAATTACGTGTTATATTTGTTATATACCGTTTATACGGTACCATTATTTATTTACGTGGCATGTGGTGTTCGGTGCAATTGCTGTGAGTTTAAAAAAAAAACTAAATGCATTTTTTATTTTAATGGTAATAATTTAGTATTTAGCGCTAATGCCGTTATCATTTTTGGTATTTGATGACACGTTTGAGCAAATATCACGTAAAAACAAATCTTGGATTCATGGTATTGTTGTGGGTTTAGCAACTATTTTCGCTGCAATTAGTTTGTATTTTGAATACTATAGGAAAGAATTGAATAAAGTGCAATATAATCTAGTGCATTTTGAATCGTATCATGCGATAACAGGTGTGAAAAGTTTTATCTAATACTAATTTTTAAATAACATTTTTCTCATAAATTTTTGAAATAAATGTTTTATATGCTATTCCAATTTATCCTCATTTATTTTTCGCTTTTATTTCATTATATTAACTAATTAAATATAAATAAACTTCATATTTAAAATAGCTAAAAAAAGAGCTTTAAGCTCTTAAAATGTTTGTGCAAGAAAATATATTTATTGTTCTAGGTCTAATGTCAATGATTTTGTTAATTTTCGCGAATATATTTGGGTTAATTGTTGCAAATTCAACATGGATTCGAAAGAAGATAAAATCAATGCGTCCAGTCATTCTGAAGCTGATACACAATCTTCTTGGACAAATCTCTTTTATTATTGGGATAATTAGTATATGTATTGTAATTTATACAGCTTGGTTTATATATTATACCACATTTGTTATTCGAATAGTTTTAACTGTATTAATTATATTTATGACTTTGTGGTCATTGGTGAATTCTATAATAAGTCAATGGAATCAAATACTAATTCTAGTTTGATATTTTAAATATTTAATCAAAAGCGTCCTAATGAGTAGAGAGTAGCATGTAAATACTTTTGAAAATAAAAACTATATATGTGTATGTGTATTTTATCTTGTAATTCATGTGACCTATGCACACGTGTTTAATGCTTCTTCTTATTAAGTACATAGGAAAAGTAAAAAAAGGCGCTTATAAAATATGTTTCAATGCAACTGGTAAATCCCAGTAAATAGATTATTAGTATGTGTTTTACGATTAAGTTGAGAATAACAAAATTATAATAACAGTTACGAAGTGGGGATTTCTTTAGTTCAGATGTAAATTATTATTTCTTTGTACTCTACATATGCACTTCAGTAACTAGCAAATATGCAAATAGATATAGTCGAAAATAAAAGTAGTAGTGAAATTATATCCAATATCTTGGATACCTGTATCCATTTACTAATATATGGAGTATTGTGTTATATTCTTTGGATACCTATTAGTCATTATAGACAATTGTTATCATGGCATGCTATTTTAGGAACTATTGGTGTAAGTGTATACAATATATATATATATATATATATATATATATATATATATATATATATATATATATATATATACATATATATATATATATATATATATATATATATATATATATATATATATATATATATATATACATAAATATATATATATATATATATACATAAATATATATATATATATATATATATATATATATATATATATATATATATATATATATAATATTTCGGGATTACATTACTTATATTACGTATAAGTAAAAAAAAAAACAGATTATGTAATTTGAAACCTTCTAATATATTATAAACCCTATACCAAATATATTAATTGTTGTTAAAATTTTCAGATATTATTATTATTTAGTGAATCAATTACAATATTTTCCAATAATTCATGGTATGCAAATATACCGCATCAAACCAAAGTAAAAACACATGGAATACTACTTGGAATAGCGACTCTTTCAGTGTTATTGGCATCTTATTTAGAATACTATAGAAAAGCTTATAAACGTAAACATAATCATTTTGATTCCTACCATGGCGTTACAGGTATGTAAAACATATACAGTAAATATGACAATACTCAATAATGATCCAATTTTAGCATTAATAACAACACTACTATCATTACTTGCTGGTATTGGTGGTTTAGCAGTCGCGAATCATAATTGGTGCCAGGAAAATATATTTAATATACGTCTAGTAGTATTGAAATTATCACATAATATCATAGGGCAGGCAGCTTACGTTACAGGAATGGTTAGTTTATGCTGTGCGTACTATTCCAAATGGGTTGTTTCACGCACAAATACTGAAGAACGAATGACATTAGTTATTGTAACTGTGTTCATCACATTATGGACGCTTAAACACTCATTGGTTTCATTATATAGTCAAATAAATTCGTTACGACAATAAAGCTTTTAAAATTTTCGTTTATAACTATAACTAATTTAATAAATTTTAATGTTAATGTGGTTTGGAGACGTAATCGACGCATTTGGTATATTAGAATTGTTGTTATATTTTGGAAGTTTTGTTCATGACTGGGATTTGTTTATCTAAAGATAAAATTCGCTTTTCATTTGTTGTGTATTAATAAAATGTTCTAATAAATACAAATCGATCGACTAAATAGTTTTACACTTATAATACTTGAATACTTAATAATTATTAATATTAACAATAAATGTTAAGTTATTTTTTGTTTCATATAAATAGAGTACAAGTTTTGTCTATTTGGCAAGCGCAGTCTTGCAACGTAATTTTGGAATTTATATTAACTAAAATCAAAAATATACAAAATTTAAAATATATAAAAAAAGATACAAAATTCTAGTCGTTGGAATTTCAACTATAGAGACTATTCTAATACTTTACAAGCGAGTTTCATACAAATACGAGTTAATGCTTTCCGAGATTATAAAATCTTGTATCTTTTTGTCGTTTTTCCTTATTACTTCATTTTGGCAGTGCTTTGCTAAGCTTTTCTACTAAAAATTCTATAAAATTGTATAGAAACAGGCACTCCTTTTCCTCCAATAACAAAAAAAAATGTGTCTGATTACAATTAATATTATTTTAATCACGATAAATATTCATGCAAACTTTTAGCACAAATTAGAGCATTCTTGTTTACATTTAAACTAAAATAATAAGTCCTTTCCTATAACTAATCGGTATTTACATTTTACTAAGCATTACTTCCATAAATTATATTCAATTTTCCAACTTAAATTTTAAAACGAATATAACTATTTTATTCTGTACTTTATTGAGTTCCTAATCAATAAATATATGCGCACAATTGCGTAAGCTCCTGACTCACTCAAAACCTTAATTTCCACCTCAAGTTTTCAAATGGCCCTAACTTGATAAATCTTCGAAGAACATTTTTGAAATTTAAACTGCAGATAGCTTATTGTGGAGCAAGATATAAACAGTTTAGAGACATAGTAATTTATAAATACCGATGTGTATTTTTTTTTTCAATCATCACAACTTGACTTGGTAACACAGATTTTTACTATTTATTCCTTGATATCCTGTGGGTTTCTCCGGCAGGAGATACAACAGGATGTTTTGTAGAATGGATACTGACATAATCTCGCTTGTACAACTAAGGCGCAATTCGAGAACTGATCAATACAGCCACCTATATAAAATATTTTTTTATGCTTTTGGTACTATTTTGTGAATGTTCATGCTGTAATATAAGCAAGCAGCGAAAGTCTACTAAAAGCGTTTTGCAGCGAAAGTGTTATATGTATGTTGTAGCGATATAACGCTGAGTGAAGCGCCTTTATATTATATTTTTTATATTTTGGGTTAATAAGTAGTAAATAGTGAACATTGGTAATTAATAAAGCGTTTTAAATTACCAATGCCTGTTTGTTTAAAGCCTGTAAGGTAAGGAATTCATTTGAAGCATTATTGTGAAATGGTAAACGTTATCACAGCGTACTAGCGAATTAACACTATGACAAAATCGCGCTAATACGAGTAGTTTTGTTTGAAATTCAGTTCATGCATATATATGTACTTATTATTCCTATTTATCCTTCTCCCATATTATTAAATATAAATAATTAAATAAGACTTACGGTCAGGTGACGGTTCATCTTGAGCTTGTGAACTTTCACGGGATGAATAATCTATAGATAAACAAAACATACTTGTTTAACATATAAATCGTGCACAACAATATATTTGTATTAATAATTCTTTTACATTTAACTTCATTAAACTTCAGTGTATACGAACCTGTTTTTGTTGACAACCCATATGAACAATGACAATTTCTCTTTACGACCGGCATATCTTCATTGCATCCAGTGGCGTACCTACCGTCGTAGTCAAGACACCGGACTTCCCGTCGCTGTACCCCATTGGGACAATGTCCCTCACATGCACCCCATTCACCGGTGAACCAACGCGCGTCACAGGTGCCATCGCAGTGATTTTCGGCGACTGGTTTTTCGTTAATCGGGCACGTTTTGTCGGAAACAATACGTGCTTGGCCTCGGACGTGAACAATACATAGCACCTTAAAAAATATTTTTATTAGATTTCTGAATGAATTAGAGCATTAAACATGATTGAATACTTCTCTTTTTTGTTTTGCTTGTCCATTACATGATTCTGCACACGGTCCCCAGGGTCCTGCGAACCATCGCCCTCCGCATTGTTTATCGCTTGAACAAGCGCGGCTGGTTTCCGGTTTGGCTTTAGGATCACATTCTCCTGTCGGACAGGTTACCCATCGACTCTGGGTGCCGGTACCGCAACCTTCCGAGCAATGTTCAGACCAATCGGTAGATAACCACCAGCTTATACTTGTGGACGCGGATGATGTGATCACTTGTTGTGGTACTGATACATGGGTAGAGGCGCATGGTGGCCCGTTACAGAATTCCATGTGCGGAGGCCGATCTTGACCGTGACACTGACCTGTACAAGAGACGCTTCGTGTGCGTTGTCCAGTACCACAAGTTACTGAACACTGTAAAATAGTTTGGAGAACATTAGTTAAAGATAATCATAGAGAGGTTGTTGAGTGGTATATTAACCTGAGACCAAGGCTCGCTGTGCCATCTTCCTCTAGTAGGTAATTCTTGTTCGAGTTCGTTATCGATAGTTTCACAAGGTGCGTCATGACAACGCCGTGTTGTGATTGGTCGAGGGTCGAGACAATCTGAATCTCTTACGCGCATTGTTAAGGATCCTGTTACTTCCTATAATCAAACCGATCGATGGTAATAATAATATTATTCTCAGTATTGCCAGGTGGTTGGATTAGTTTTTAAATTAACAATTTACTGCTAATATAATTATTTAATATTGCGCTTGCGGCTTTGCAATACACTTGTATTATAAAACAATTAACTAACAGTTAGATTCTAGATGTAATATTAATTATTATGCTACAGACACATACTTGTACACATTCCAGGACACGTGTTTGTTCTCCGGGACCGCACGTTGTTGAGCAGGCACTCCATTGGCCGTCCCAATGTGAAGGACATTGTTGAGTGTTGCATCGAGATGTTTGATTTCGTGGCTTTTCTAGACCAGTGCAGCGTCGCTCCAAAACTACGGCTTGATTATTCTCTCGCACACACATTATAAGTGGATATTCAACACCTGCAAAAAAGCATCCATTCTCAATCTTTTTCAAAGAATACACTCATAGAATAACGCGTTTTTAAATTTAAATGTACATAATATATAAAACAAATATGTTAAATTAACTTTGTACAAATAAAAAGGAGTATATTAAAAATATTATTAAGCTCATAAATGCATATGTAATTTTGTGATACTATTTATGATCCATTTGTATTATTTATGAGATCATTTTCAGACCTGTACATCAATAAAACCATTATTACACTATAATATGGTAATATTATCATTGAAATTACGAAACTAACTTCGAACAGATCCCATATATCAGAAATAGTGACATTAATAGTTGAACATAAATTACAAACATACTATTTTAGGCTTGTTGAATTAGGTTACTATTATTTTACAAATTATTCACCTACACAAAAACTTTTCATCATTATTTCTTTAACAATTTTATATACCTAAGTAACAACGTATAATTTACAACTTTTGATAATCTACTTTGGACACATTTATGGTTATAAATGAAGAAATATATAAATTATAATTTAAATAAATTACCCTACTACAATTAATCTAACGAATCTGTACTTAAACTACATTCAAGTGTGCACTATACCTGTGTAATTCCAATCATTTACTAAGTGCGCATTGTAACAGCCTAAATACTAAAAGCAGTAAATTCGAACGTAGACTAGTACACCTTCGAATATTAGTCTTGTCCCTTTATAGCCATCTAAAGTCTCGCAACCAGCATTGCATGATTTTAATGCAAGTTATGCAGTACGTACAAAATCAGTTACATTGCGTAGGTGAATCCATATCATTCGCTTATTATGGTACGGTGGACAATTCCTACCATAATAAGCGAATGATATGGATTCACCTACGTAATTTAACTGATTTTGTACGTGCTGCATAACTTGCATTAAAATCATGCAATGCTGGTTGCGAGACTTTAGGTGGTTTATAAAGGGACAAGACTTATGTTCGTAGGTGTACAACGTTGGTTAGGCAATAAAATAAGTTGAGTTTCTTACCTCCTCCACAAGTTTTAGAACAACTAGTCATCCCTGTGATTTTCCATACGAATTTTCTTCTCCGTCGTCGCAACGGTCGAGCATCATCACTTTGACTCAACGTAATTATCGGTTTAAGTGCAGGTTGAACGTGATGCGTTATAGATCTGTGGATGATTTCTGGTTGGGTATGAGGTTTTATCAATTCGACAAGAGGTGGTGCTAGATGTTCAACGGTTTGGTCCACCGGAAGCATATACTCGTACTTGATGCCCGGATTTGGTTGATGGTACACCATCATGATATCGACGGAATGCGACAGAGGACCTGATGCTGTGATTGTTTCTGGGCTTGAGGTGTCTTGATGACGGTATAAGAATCGTGTCCCGGCGGATTCCACTTCGCGATTTCGTCCTACGTCATGGTGAATACCGTTTAGGATGTAAGTGCCATTTGGATTGCGAATAGCTAGATCAAAATAAAAATATTCAAAAGAGACTTTAGCTTAGGAAAAAAAAAAACAATAAAACGAATTTTAACTAACGATCACTCTAAATCTTTGAGAGTAGAACGTAAGGATGGGATTCTTTATTGAAAAGTAGGTGTTTAAAATTCTTTGTAACCAGTGCAGGAGTTCTTCGAAGATAAACAACAAGCATATATACATTAACAAAATTCAAAGAATGTTTACACGATGTAAGTTAATTTACATGTTGTTTCACACGCATACATCCAACGAGTTATCTTTGGTTCACATCCAAAAAGGCCGTGTAAATCAAGTGATAGTCATCGCGGAACAAATGAACATCATTTTGTTTTAACTTTATATTCAATTAGGATTAGGCGCTGTAGTGTGTTTTTGGCATCTGACCATTACGAATCGAATAAATCATTTTGAAATTGATGAGTGAATCAAGTAGTTTCTTCTCTTGTTTTATAATAGCTTTAAATAGCTGAACAAGTTTTTGCGGCGTTGGAACTGTGGCGCCATACACATTTTTTATTTCAGTGGCGAATATACTAACATGGTTATCTCTCTAGCGTGCGCCTGCAGCTATTTACGGTACATTATATTGTGTATTGAATCTAATTTGTGTCAGTCAATTTCAAATATAATTAACTACTACGTTTTGTTGAGAATTATAAACATGTTTATAGGACTATAATAGGATTATAAATCAATATTGAAATGGAAATTTATTGCACAATTGCATAAATTAGGAATAGAATGTGTATCAATTTATACACATACGTTTACAATTTTTTATATGTTTACATCAAATGTATAGTAACGAATATGCATTAAGGCCGTTGTTTATACTTAAAATTGTTATTTTACGTAAATATTTTATTTTTGCGAAATTCAGTACCTATAGGTAGCCAATATTACCACCAGAGAGTTTTCATTTTAATTGCTATATGTTAGTAATTAAATTTCTTCTGCTATAGGAATATTGGTTAAACAAATTTAAAAGTTGCTTTGCTGTGTTGCGCCTACATTTTTGTAGCCACTGCAGTCTGAGCAACACTTGTTGTAAACAAAGCAGCGATTAATCATAGTTTCGCTACTGTTAATTGTTAGTAATATATATATATACTCTATTATCATGTGCACGTTTATCTGCAAAATGATCTTCAACCGCGTATATATATGGTGTAAGGTTCTCGAGTTATCGACAAAGATGAAATCGTGATGTGCGAAGATAATTTCTTAATCTGCCGCCTCTTGTGTAGCGATCGATCGATCTTTCCCATCGGCAAATCGTTTGCGGCACGCTACATCGATCGCGTATGGTGTTATTAATCATCGCCATCTTGAACCGTATGGATCTTCAGGCGCGGCGTGTGCCAGCATGACCTCGCACCGACCCGAAAGTGATAAATTCATTTTTGCAATGATGCTTTTTGCGCGCTTGCTTTTGACGACTATATAATAACATTTAAAACATGTACGAAATGAATAATGCTGCAGCTGTTATAACCATCGTCGGAATTTTCGTTCGATTAAACTATTTGTTATTTTTACAAATAAATACATTTATTTTCATTTGAAATACCTTACGTAATTTAACCTCATTAACCTTCTTATCACAAATCAATAAAAAGTATTTTATTGTTGACCTCTATACCATAAAACAAAGAAGTACCTAATACCGTTTTACATACATAATAAAATTTGTTATGTGCGTAACATACCTATAAAGTTTCTTGTGTGCTTCAGTTGTGACACGACTAGTCGGCAAGCTCCTTTGGGCACTTGGGTAACCAGCGAGTAACCAGGTGGGAGTTGCGGTCGTGTAAACAAACCGGAAATAGTTCTGCATCCGGTGACACAAGCCGCGCATAGTTCAGCAACCGGAGCGCTGCGTGTTGACGGATTTATAGCTCCTATAACACCTTCTGCACTTACGCTCTGTAACATGGAAATGTGGATTTTGCTAATTAGACTACTGGATCCATCAAATAACATTTATGCAATTAATATATATATATATATATATATATATATATATATATATATATATATTATATTTATATATATATATATATATATATATATATATATATATATATATATATATATATATATATATTTATTTATTTTCGTCATATAAGTTATGATGTAATTCTAAAAATGCATTTTTTAAACATGTAAAAATGTTTTTTTTTATAATAAATTTTGACGCACAAATCAACAATAATTTTCGTAAATTCAATTAATGTTTCTTTTGTAACACAATTAATATATGATTAAAATCGTCAATTAAGTTGTGGTTTTTAAGTAAAAATGAAACTTTTTTCCACGACGTTCAAAGGAAAACAGGTAAAGGTATAAGTGTACCACAAAATCAAACGCAGGCGATTAATTAAATTCTGTCTGTTTTATCAGAGGCGCGCATTCATCATAGTAATCACCTAATTAGTATAACGAACCACGGGTGGCATTCATACACATATATATATATATATATATATATAGAGAAAGAACTAAAACACAGTAAAAACGCATACTTGTGATCAAGAAGCGACAATTGATTTTGATGTTATTTAAAATAGAAATAAACGCTTCGCTAAAGAGAGAGTTTCGTTTAATTGATTTTATTTAATAGAATTTTTTAATTTACTTTTAATACAACAAGAAATTGGCTCATTTATTTTTATATACAAGCTACGAATGAGTGGATTAGTTAACCAATGAGCATGTTGGAAAACTAACACAGTGTCGCCAACCGTATATAGTATAGAAAACACTAGATATCATATCCTTGTTTCGTCATCCGGATGAGTGTCAACGCGTAACTTTAAACATGTATTGCTTTAAATATATACATACATATATAGATTCAATTCAACAGTGGACAAATTAATATTGTATTTAGCTGTGATTTGAATAAATATATTAAATACGAAATATACTAGTTGGTTAGTGAAATCAACCTAATTTGAAATTGCTGATAAAAGTAACAATAACAAATTAGAATAAAATTGTTGGAAATTAGCATTGGGGTCAACGATAAGATAACATAGTCATAAAGTAATAAAGTTAATTATCAGATCAATAACCATATTAAAAGATTTGGGAGAATTTTTTGAAATTTAATTTAAAAATAAAGATTGCTGTAATAATAGAATTCCTCGTCGCAAAAATGCATCGAAAAAAAGTGGTTGACAGCACCAGCTGTTGATGAATCCGGTAGTAATTAAAGTAAATGATGCACTCTTGAAACCGAAATCATTTATTTTAATCGTCGTTTACGCAAACAAATGAGGCCGACACGACAGTGGTAACGGCATGATGATATGTGCAATATTCACACATGGGAAGCCGTCATCGCTAGCACTCGGTCGGGCCCCGGTCTTATTCGAGATAGATGAACGGATTAATTGGCCGGACAATTTTTCTCTCGGTCTTCTATGTACTATGTATGTACATACATACATACATATATACGAATGCTTAAAGATATGTGGATGAATGCTCCAATTCCTTAGCGACATGTGTGGCCGAGGCGACCAGCCACGGATAAAACGATAGCCAATGTTCCATTATACAGAATCATGAATTACACAATATACATACATATGTATATGTATATAGGCGGTCCATCGCATTTACCCAGTAGTATTTTAAGATTATTGTGTTTCATTTGCGTAAATGAGGCTTTTATATATCTTAAACGTCACTACGAAATACAGGAAATCGTCTGATCAAATATGAAAACAAACCTAACGTCACAGCTAAAGCGATTTAACAGTTCGATTGCGGCGCCACTAATTATCAATTAACATTTATGCATGTTTGTCAAAATATGCCGCTTATATATATATATATATATATATATATATATATATATATATATATAAATATAATTAAAGACACTCTAGATTTTTTTCCCCCAACAAATAGACAGCATATATATCTACCAAGTAGCAGTATGCATATTTCATTGCAATAAAACAACTATTCTATACCGAAGTACACCTACGAACATAAGTCTTGTCGCTTTATAGCTACCTAAAGTCTCGCAACCAGTATTGCATGATTTAATGCAAGTTATGCAGCACGTACGAAATCAGTTCAATTACGTAGGTGAATTCATATCATTCGCTTATTATGGTAGGAGTGGTCCACCATACCATAATAAGCGAATAATATGGATTCCCTACGCAATTTAACTGATTTAGTACGTGCTGAATAACATGCATTAAAATCATGCAATGCTGGTTGCGAGACTTTAGGTGGCTATAAAGAGACAAGACTTATGTTCGAAGGTGTACATACATATTCTAAACATCACCAACGTATATCTAAGATATGTGTCTGTAAACACATGTAATTGTTGTCAGTACTGTCAGTAACTTGTAATAATAATAATAATAATAACAAAAGAAATAGTGCTTTCTCATGCTTGCATTGTCCAGATATTAATTCAGATGAACAGTTGTGCGGTTACATAGTTAGCAACCGCGCAATATACATCTGTAAAAAAATATCACTCTTGTTCAATAAACTTCAATTAAAAAGCAATAGCACGTTCGCGGTGACCACGTGATCCGTATATGAATTTGTTCTCAACACGAAACTATCAATTCTATTTGCATACTAAACAAGGACTTATTTCAGTTGTCGTTAAATAAATTATTTTATCTAGATTGCTAACCGTAATTAGATACTTAAGATTACGTAATTTGGTACGTTCGAAATTCAGAAAATTGCAAATTAAAGTTGTTTGAAATATATATATATAATATATATATATATATATATATATATATATATAAAATAAAATTCTAAGAATAATTATTGACTATAGTTGGTTAAATGTTGTTTTATTCATTTGATAATTATAAGTTTAATTAAACTCGTTGACAAGTCTTCATCTAATTTCTTGGCGGTGGTGTTGTTGTTGTTGTTGTTCATCAGTTCACACAGACAGTATGGCGATTGGTAAAGATGCTGAGTCAAGGAAATATCACAATGCACTATTTAAGTACATCAGATAACGCCCAAGTAGCAGTGGTTAAATAAATTAAATCTGATTTGGAATACATCAGTGTGAGAAAAGAATTTACTCAAATGTAAAAGAGTGTAAAGAATCAATTCACATGACGCGTGTGAGTTATTATAATAATAGTTGCAGAATAGCAATAACTCAACACTTGTGCAATTTGGCTAATGATAATAAATAGAACTATTACAAGAGGATGGTTTGGAAATCAGTGTTATTTGTTTCGTTGTGTCAAAACGCTTGATTAATTGAAATATGTGCATGATGCTCTAGCTTCTATTTTTAATCTTTCTTATATACCATTTATATCAGTTATAGTATAAAAGAGGAAAAAAAGCAATAGATAATTTATTCTTTATAATTTAAAATAAAACACCTTTCCAACAACCTAAGAATGATGGCAATAACAGAATAAAAGATGTGCTAAAGATAAGTGAGTTCGCATATAGGCGAGACGAGACGCACGACCAGCCTACTTCGATTCACCGTTTTGACATTCGTTGTAAATTCTGATAGTCGAGATTAAACTGTCAATGAAGGGAATCGTGTTCCTTGTACCGAAGGTGGCATGAACTAATAAATTCACTCGCTTGTATTTTATTATCAAAACATATAACATTAAAATGCCACACAAACGGACACTCGTAAATCATCTTCACATAGGCGTGAAACTTAACTTGATATAAATACAGCCTTAAATGACATCTAAAACATGGGTTCTGAGGACTGTAATATGTTGAATTACTGCGTAACAGAATCTCGCTAGAAAATCAACACTTTAACTTGATTATTTATACACACACAAAAACGCAACTCATCTTAGTCTAAATGCATGTTCTTGCTTTGTCCACCTAATGTGGTATAGACAAAGAAAAACATACGTTTTAAGCTAAACTAAATTCTCGAATAAAACGAATATATTTTGTAGCTATTTACGCATACTTTAGCTGTGTTTTATGTTTATAATAGTTGTGACTAAAAAATATATAAGCTATTCAGAATACTCAGACAGTATATACTCTAGTTAAGAGTAAACAAACGTACTTATTTAGACGCGTTTGAAAGTATCTTTAAGGTGCACCATCAGGCTCGTT
>JADQWA010000216.1:174201-189080 GCA_018344505.1 Nebria ingens riversi
GTTTGTGTGTGTGTGTGTGTGTGTATAATGACATGTGTTAGAAATATACATCTCGTTTTTTTTTGTAGGTAATAATTCTCTTACAGAAAATAAGTTAAACCTAACTAGAAATGGCCGTCATTGTTATTTCCGGTTAAGTTTACTATTTGGCAATTATGTTTTTGTACTATTTGAAATATATAAATGCCGTAATTAAACATTTAAAGAATTTTGGGCGCAGCTTCATAAATTATAACCTGCCTAGATGTTTATTAAATGACTTGTTATATATATATATATATATGAATGTAGTTTTATATTATATAAAATTACAGACGACAAAGAGTAGCTTGAGTTTATGATTATATGTTGGAATTTTAGGCTACCTACTGCAAATCAAATCAATCATGAATATTGAATATGTTAACTTTTAAGTCTTATAACATTTTTAATAACAGTTGTAAATAATATGACAATATCCGATGTGTTTTATGACGACTTCCGTGCACACATGGTGGGCTTACACCTACGTATGTATATATGAAACTAATGTAAATATATAAACGATGTTGCCCTCTAACCTACAGAAATATTTATAACTGCTACTACGGAAATTAACTACGAATTAATGATTATTTATTTCGTTGTGACGTTTGTTTAGATGTTTAAATTTATTATAATAGTTTAAAATTAGATACCTATTGATCACAAAGAATTATAGTTTGAAATGAATTATAATAAAATCATTTCGGGCTTTGGTTAAGTATACAAATTGGCTGGAATCGTTATATTAATTATATGGGAATATAGTACTAAATTTTATTTTAATTATGACGCATTTGTTAAATCTTTGATGTTATTCATTATCAACAAATTAATTAATTTGAAACAAAACGTCTATTTACATTTCGTATAATAAACAACTTATTTGCATGTTATTAATTAAAAATATCTCGCGGTTTTATCTTAAATATATAATAATAATTAATAACAAACAAAACGCAATTTGTTTAAATTACCACCACTTACAACCACAAGTTCTATTGCACTTAGAAACTGAAAATAGACATGTGTAATTTTATTTTGGACTTATACATACATACAGTAATAAACAAATTTAATTATTACATATTTTGGTAACAATTTCACTTTCATAGAATCAACGCGCGTTGTTCAGATGCCAACTAAAAATACTTCATAGAATTTCAGATTGTTTAATAATATTAAAGGTGACAGTAATTACGTTTTCCTAGATTATATTTATAGATTGATATAATTCATTATGTTCATAAAACTATTATAGACCAATGACCGGAAACAGTGGTTACTAAATCATTTTAACGAATTTATTTCGCGCGAATTATTATTATTTTGTGTAAATGTTTAATAAAATTGAGACTTGTATTTATATTTTTAATTTAATTTGTTAAACGTCAATACATTTTTTGAATAAATATAAGAATAAAATGCAACTTGAATAATAATGATCCATTGGTGTTTATCTTATTAAAAATAAACTACAACATTATTAATTACTGTACTAACAACTCATAAACTTTAGATCAAAGAGTATTTGTATAAAAATTAGCCGCGTAATCTGAGTCTCTTCTGACATATGATAGCTCGTCAATACAACAGTAATTTATGCAAAACCATACAATTTGCATATTAAATTGTGCATATTTTAAACCAGCGCTAAACTGTGTCTCTTGGTATATTTATAACGTTATTCTGGACACTGTAGAGACCATTACATTTTTTTTATTATATCATAACTTTGAGTTTTCCTCTTTATTGAAAACTGTTTATAGTTTTTATGGTAGCCATAACTTGGTGTTTTCTTTTATTGAAAAATTGTTTTTATGTTCGGGAATAACGAAATTTATTACGGATTCTCGACAATAAAAATAATTCACAGAAAACTTAATAGTTTTTACGCAAAAAATAGTATATTGTACATACATACATACATACAATATTCGCGATGTAGAATTGCATCATTATATTTGTTTTAAACTATAGTTAAATAAATTAAACGTCAATCAGTAAAAGAAGCTAATTATATTAACAAAGAATAACCATTAATTTATTACTTATAGACATTTCTATTACAATTACAATACAAAGCTCAATTTAAAAATGTTGTTATATAATATTCGCTATATTATATTTATTTATTGAATAAGTATCGATCTTGTTTATCTCGTAATAGAATTTTTTTAAAAAACAATAATTCTTTATATATATATATTATATAACTATAATTGGATATTTAGAATAATGAGAAGCTTTAATCTGTCGATAACAACTACAATATAAATATTTTCCACACCTAAAATAATTTCTAACGTATAATTGATTTAATATAATAATAATATATAATTTAATTGGCCTAACCTAGTTAAGCAGCGAACCTTATGAAGTGTGAATAGCAACTTGTTGAGGAGCACTGTTGGATATATATATATTTTTCAGAATGACTAAAATGATCATTTATAGGTAAAACGTGAGGTTCGTTATATAGGTAGGGTCTGATTAGAAAAGACAAATCACTGTAATTTTCTAAGCCGTGCGAATCGTAAGGCTCTTATACGTGGTATTAATTTAATAAATAGGAATGCTTTCGTAATATTCAAATTAATTTAATTTATGATTAAAAGTATTCAACGGAATGTAGTTAGTGGCGTCTTCAGGCAATGGAACTAAAGCTCAAAGACCTTTCGAGCTGAACCGGAATAACCAAATTCAATATAATACAAGTGCAAAGTGCATTATCGATGAACACGTTTCGGTCCACCCACGAAGATACGCCTAAAGATGCAATACGAAACAAAAGGGAAACAAAACGAAAAGTACATCACACCACGCCTCCTTACACCTTTTGCTCGCTCTGCGAATTATGCCATGCCCGCTATACATCATCACAATCTTTCTTGGGCGTCTCGTGACGTGCCATTATTGTCGTTGATTTCAGGGCGGATGCGCGCGCATGCGACAAGCTCAAAGCACGCCGGTATCTGTCACGGTTTCAGCTGCAATTGTTATTGTGCTTATGAACGAACGATGCCGCCAAATTGACCGATTCTTATATTATAGGATTTTTCACCGAGATTACTCTGCTTTATTATAAAGTTATTACCGCCAATACTAAACCAGTATATGGGAAATATATGGGAATATAATCGACTGTTGTTATATTGTGGGCTGATATATGTATACCTTAGTTATTACCGGGGGTGGAGTAGTTATTTATACTAATGTATAGTTAAATTGGAAAGATTTTTGTATATACCTACTATATATAAAATGTTAAATAGAAATATTAATTTTGCTTTTAATTTTCTTATATGTAGTAATAAGAAAGTATTGTAATCATTAAAAAAAATAGATTTCGAGGTTTTAACGGAAATACACCTTTTGACCTTCCCTGAAACGAGTCTTATTATTTTATTAATGACGCCTGTGTTTGTTTATATGAATGCTTACCCCCTCCCCTCCCATGTGGTGTGTGTGTGTGTGTGTATGTATGTATGTGTGTGTGTGTATGTATGGGTATGCGTGTGTGTGTGTATATATATATATGTGTGTGTGTGTGTGTGTGAGGGGGATCATATAATTAATGAAAGCGATATTGCTTAGATTCTTTAATAAATATAAACGTTTTAATTACAAAATTCAAATATAATTTTAAGTAGTTTGAATGTAAATTAGAAGCGATAACGTATATTTATGTAAAATGTAAGTTAAGGCCGGTAACTTTAATGGTAAATGTATAAAAACGAAATAGATTAACTTTTTATTGTTGCGTCCAGTAAACATTACAGTTAAGATAATGCTAATATGTACCTATATACATTATAATTCCATAACGTAAATACGAGGAAAATTGATATTCATATTTGATAAATGACATGTAATGCAATAGTTGCAAAAACTTGTTCACGTCATAAGAAATCTTAAATGCAAAATATTATTGATGGAGAAAGAAGGTATAGAGAGATTAAATAAAATATTTATTGATGTGGGCATGTTGCTGTTAAATGTCGTCTTAAAATTAGTGAGATGACAGTTTATAAATGAGATGCATAAAGTATAATTTTCTACTATTTACTAAACAATGTTTAAATTAATAGTGGTTTAAGATTGCGTTACAAAATAATTACCAGTCATTTTTCAGTATATTTACAATAAATATGATGACAGAATATTTGTTTATTTATCTATTATTTAAATCATTTTCTGTAATCCTATTAAATGAATTTTTTTATCCAAACTTAAGAAATATTTACAGTTATTTCAGAATTTATATAATTTACAATATTACATATAAAACACTGTAATCCTTATTTAAGTTTACATCTTATAATTAATTGTGAGATTACTCTATCCCACAAATTCATAATCATAATTTTCTCAAAAACAATTGATTGGTCTAAATAAGTGCTGATAGATTCCTTATGTTTTATTCCGGTAAAATTCAATAAATAAATGTTTTGATTGTTATACAAGCACTAAGAAAGTGAAATGCGTAGTGAATGAAACAAGACTCGAACGTGGGCCTGTCTAGATGCGGAATATTTGTAACCAGATCAAGTTGGCGAGCCTACATTTTAAAGATTGACTGACATTGTTGCTATAATGTTACCTGTTACATATGTGTGTGATATAAGACAGAAATTAAATTTTATTGTTAGACTTTAAACATAACTCTTCATATCACAAAAAAGATCTTTGATGAACATTTTATTAACTCATCCATGAATTACAATTGTTATAACCAACTATCTGCTATGGAATATAAAATTTTATTTATTCGATTTGCAGATTTTAAAACATTTATATATATATATATATATATATATATATATATATATATATATATATATATATATATATATATATATATATATTATATATATATATATATATAATATATATATATATATATATAATATATATATATATATTCATATATATATATATAATATATATATATATATAAATATATATATATATATATATTATATATATATATATATATATATATATATATATAAATATATATATATATATATATATATATTATATATATATAGATATATATATATATATATATATATATATATATATATATATATATATATATATATATATATATATATATATATACATATACATATATATATATATATATATATATATATATATATATATATATATATATATATATATATATATATATATATATATATTATTATTAATAGTTTGCAATTTTGAATTCAATATATTCAAAAAACGTCTTTCAATCGCACGCATATAATAATTTATTGATGCATCCTATGGACCGTCGGATCTTTTTATTACAAAATGGCAAAAAAGGTAAAGAAAACAAAAACTCGGGCACACTTCCCGCTGACAATTTGACTAATGCGAATTCGCAGTTGGTAGTGAAACGACATTGTACATTTTTCCTGGTGGGGGCATACGATTTTTTATTTTATAAATCAATTTAATTACATTTATTTGTTTATATTGTATATATGTATATAAGCAACCGCCTCTTTTATGTTCTATTCAAAAACAATTAACTATAATGTTAGAAAACTATTTAAATAAACAGTGTTTCGCAACTTTCTGTGCCTGAACCTAATATAGTTAAATAGTGGTTTTCATAATTTAAAACCGCTGGTTTGTCTATTCTATTCCGTTTTATTTCTATATAAGATTTTAATCTTGAGTTTATATGGGTATTTTGTTTATTATGTATTAGTGTAAAATATATAAGCGCAAAGTGGGAGGAGTAATTCTGTTTGAGGTATAGGTACCTATATGCATATTATCGAGTTGTGCATGTTTGATGGCAACTTGCAGCTTGTCTTGAAGCTACGAAGACATGAGTACACTTAACACATTACTTGAGTCTACATAACCATACCTAGCTTGTTCGTCTAGTGTATTAACTGATTGAATATTTATTTATATTTGATGCACATGCGAACTTAAACATTTTATTCAACAATTTATAGATGGGGTTTCACCCCCTTTTTTATCTTATAAAAAACCCTAACTGGTTTAAATAATAAGTAATAAATATATTAATTTTTTTTATTAATTATGCTCTTCGTTATTTAGACGATTTATCTAAATTGAAATAAGTAGTTATTTTCGCAGAATGGCCATCCTTGTAACCGCATGAATTGCCGCATTGCGACCAAATCTAACCGAAAAACCAAATTACCCTGTTGACATTTGTATCAATTCGTAGTGAGCCGTGAAACACATGGCCCCGCATCTTGTTAGGTTTGAAAAAAAGCACCATTAGTGCTAGTGATACTATGGGATTCCACGAGAGCGGTGTGGGAGTATCCCACGACCATTACTTTTGATTCGAATCAGGTGGATTTAAGACCAGTTTTCCATATAGAAAACACTCAAAAGTTACTTCCCTAACAGCATCGGGAATCCAAAGCTATTTAAATTGAATTTTTATTACTTTATATCTCAATATGTGTTATCAGGAATAGACATTTATTTCATATTTATTTCGGGCGATATCAATTTTGGTATTTTAATTGTTTATTGCGAAAATACTATAATCATAATAAATCGCTCAATTTAAATTGTCTTCCAAGAATTTGTTTAACTTATATAAAATCTAGATATAAAATCAAGCTCATATGTTATTTATACTATAGTCATGCTGTGTGCATATTAATACGAAAGAATTTTAATTTGAAACAAGCATTTATGAATCTTCTCAAACTGCAAATGCTTCCACTGGTTATATGTACTCTTAGAATTTTGACAATCATATTAATTCGTAATGATAACCATTTCCTTATTGTTAAAATAAAATCTCGTTAAAAAAAACACTCATAAGTTTGAATAACAAATTTAAAATGTTTATTTAACTCTTTGACAGCAGTTATCGTTTAATAATCTACCGACGATAATCGTTTTTCATTTAATCCACTATAGATTCATATGGTGAAGTTTATTTATGAAAGTCTAACATGATACCTAAACATAAGATAATATTTCTAGTTATATGTTTTACCACAGATTATAACACTGCTTGCGCATTAGGAAACATGTCAAAGCACTCGATACACTTTCATGCTTTTAGAGGATTCTTAAATAATTTACAATTAGGTATTGAAAATAATAAAACTTAATATACTACCACAAGCAATAATCCCGATTATGCATAAAGTGTATGAATAATTAAATTAGTTAATTTTTAATTATCTACCCAACACTTTTAGAAAACATCGGCCATGTGTTGGCCCTAAACTTTCTTTTACGTAGTCAGTATATTTAGATTTGATAGTATATAAATAAAAATATAAAATGTTTCAATTTCAAGAAAATATGTTCATTCATTGTCCAATAAAATTGTAAAGTTAGTTTAGTGTCAGATTTCCATTTATCTCCAACAGTGTAGCCTATAGAGCGCATACACACACACACATACACACAGACACACACACACACACACACACACACACACACACCACACACCCAAACACACACACACACACACACACACACCATCAGAGAGCAAATAGTCAGACTCGATTCAGGAAGGTCAAAAGGTGTATTTCCGTTAAAATTTCGAGAATTTTTTTTTCGTGATTACAATACTTCGTAAAAGAATGTAAAAAATATGTTTATTGTCCTATATACACTTAAGTGTACCACATTAGTAAATTGATTGAAATGTTTATTAAAATAATGTGTTTTTTAATGTATTGAATGTTTTAACGTTATAAAACGGTATTACAACGATTGTATTGGCTAGGGAATGGTTGTAAAGGAATAATTAAAATATATAATTGAATAGTAACTAAAGCTGTAATTTAATACGTATCAAGTAAATGATTGCCAATATAGATCAGTGTTTGGAGAAACTATACCTATATAAGTATAAACATCCCACTGTATACTGCGGCAACCGGTATAATGGTATTGAAAGTATAGACTTGTGAGAGTAAAGGTAGACAGGACTAATTAAGTAATCATTGTATAGAAAATTATATGTGAATAATGACCAAGTACACGATAGGTAGTCGAGAACGTATTCAAATTGACGAGATCTACATCTCGGCGTAGTTACAAATATGGTAAAATCCTTACATATATATATATATATATATATATATATATATATATATATATATATATATATATAATATATATATATATAGGTATAAGAACGTCTTAGGGTAATTTCTGCTGAGCAGACCACACCGGCGCTAAGCTATACTTTAACCATCCAGTAGTAGTAGTGGATTGCTAATTAGTAACTGACAACTATCAATGGTAATGAACTTTTGTGCTAACGGAAAAATTTAAACTGTTCATTGTGCATTTATTTGTTTACGTCGATTTATACTGCATTTTCTTTTGTCAAACACACACACACGCTGGCGGGAGAGAGGGGGGGAGCGAGGGAGAAAGGATTTTTAATTATATATATATACATATATATATATATATATATATATATATATATATATATATATATATATATATATGTATAGGTATATATAAATAACAAATTTTTAAAAATATTGTACAATTATAATTGAAGTGTTGGTTGAAGTGGGTATAGACGCGATACGTTGACGGCAAGTGCAGCATCGATTGCCGCCAAAGATATTGAAAGAGGCTGAAATGCCACAAGAGCTATCTAATTATCTTAAATCAAATGTTTAGGTATATGTAGAAATAAGACATTTTAATATAAGAAAGTAATGAAATATGTATTTTTCTATGGTGAAAGTAATAATTTTATGTATATAACTTATATTAAATTACATATTTTTCTCACACCTATCGGCTATAGAACTGTGTTGATTATTAAGCTACCTCGTACATGCAGTCAAGAATATATTAACTTGGTACACGCGAGATATTCAAAGTTATCTGAGCTGCTGGTCTCTCAATCTTGATTATCACAGTGTGAACCCTACAACTTGTTAGTTATTGTTTCAAAGCTATACATACATATATTCAAAATAGTCATGTTTATTCTATAGGTAACAAAATGAACTATACTTATCTATCTAATCATGCATCAAATACTATGGAGCTTAGATCAAAAACTATCCGGTTTGAAACTGTGAAACAACACATATAGCTTGTGGACGCAACATTAAATTATTTTATCACAATATTTATATTATTTGACTCTACACAACGATAGATTATTGAATTAAAAAAAAAAATCATTTTGAATTCCGAATTCCACATCTGTTATTGATAAATAATAAATAAATTCCACAACTGTGAACAAATTGAAATTGAAGAAACTAAAGATAATCATAATACAATCAACACCACTCTGTATCTCTCAGTTCGTATAAGATGTTATTGTCACACACTGACACAATTCAGTTCTGTGAACTTTCCTCAAGTGTAGCCAGAAATACTGTCGTGTACATAAGAAAATAGGAAAATAGCCTAGAACGAAATATCGTTGTTTTTACGTAAAAGAAAAATAGGCAAAAGAGATTCAAATGATACATTGTGGATATAAAAATACAAATGGTAGTTTGTTGTGGTTAAGCTAATGTATTCTCACAAAGTGTGAGCAGTTTTCTGAATGGAATCCAAAAATAAATTGATTTTTATTCTCTTCAGTTGACAGTAATGAAAATGGTGCCAATGAAATACTGTTTTTTCTTCTTGACAGTTAATTTGGTTCGAATTTAATTAAGACTAAACATATAAATGGTTAGTTAAATGAAGACAAAGAATTTAAAGGAAGACGTGATGTGGTTCTTGATGCGTATAAACATATTTTGGTTGTAAATTTATTACTTTCCTTTCGTAATAATTAAAATATCATTTAGGAACAGTCTAAAGTTTATTTAAATTTGCAATTTATATATATATATATATTTGCAATTTCAAACAAAATTAATTGCAATGTCATTAAATTTATTTATTTGCTAGAGTCAAACATTCTATTGATTTATTTCTTATTAGACTTTTTTACTGTAATAAACTAAGTATTTTTATAAAATTAATGTGTAAAAAAAATTGTCTATTTAATAAAATTAATGAAGAAAACAAATTGTGTACATTTTGTTTTAAAGTTATAAAATATGTTAATACATTAAAAACGATTTATTACTTAAACTATTAAAAACTTTTTCTATATATAAATTTAAAAAAAAATTAAATATTACGACTTTGATAAAAATGACTTTAGTTGCACAGAATTACGAAAATTCTACTTATAAAATCATTATAATATTTCGTATTTGTTTAACTACTAAAGAAAATAGTAATTGAGTTCATTTCTTACGATAGTTTATTAGTTGAGTCCCTAACAAGGAAAGAACGTGAAGTTTCAAGGATTTTTAAATAGCTACTAGAGAAGGGTTTGATGATAAGTCCTATTAGGTATAAAAGTGTGTTCCGAAGAAATAAATATATATATATATATTTTAAAAATGAGCTTACCGAAACGATAAATAAGATTGAGAATAAAGATATCCACTTGACAGGAGGCTCCATAGTAATAAAATACACAAAAGTCACTAGTTAAGCTGTGGAAATGTTTAAAAAAGACACAAAGCCATTTGTGATCTTAACACAGTGCCAAGTGTAACATTAAGACAAATTTTATCTGTACCGACAGTAGTTGGTTAAAGTATAATCCCGGTTAAAATACACTAATAGTTGAACTGCACAAATAAACCACACTTAAATCCAAAAGATTACATATAGGACTTATCGAATTAGATATCATTTGACATATTTTTTAAAGCCATTATACAATTTCGAAGAAATCGGATTAGTTTTAGAGTATATAGGTGTTTTTGAAAGTCACATCACTTGAACTGTGTTTTGAGTGGTTTTTGTGTGCGGTTTCATGTATTCTGTCGGCGAAAAAGATCACAGGCAGAACGCACTAGGTTGAATTGAAGAATGCGCGACCGCGAGTCCGTAGCTTGTGTTTAAATAGTGAGTCCCCGGTCACCACGTGGTGCGCGCCGTCACCGAGCCAATAGCGATGTGGTTTTCCGAAATTTTATATACGTGGCCAATACGCTTACTTTGCATCGATTACTTTAATGATTTTTTTAACCTGCTTTTCCTATTGCAGCAAGTTTTTTTACCAGGAAATAACTAACTAAAAATTGTTTTAAATGTCCAATCTAGTCATAAATTTCAATAAAAAAGGAATTCAATTGTAATTTCCACGTTTTTCAAATAAAAACGCACTAAAGATAAACCACTGACACACACCAAAGACATATTGCATATTATATTTAATAGCGATGACTTCATTTATTACAAATTAGCATCTTAAAAATCAAACCATATTGTACCCGTTGACGTGGTGTTTGAAGATAGCGTTTTTTTTTTTTTGGTTTGTTTGTTTGTTTGCAAGCCAGTTTCAGCGCCGGGCGCTTATCTCAACACTTTAACGCTTCTGGTTTAACTTTGATGTCCGAATCTTACCGTATGTGAAATAAAAAATAAAGTTACTCGCTAATTGGAATACTTGGTACACGCGCTCGCATCAGTAGTGACCGCGAGTGGTGAGGCTCTTACGCGGTGCGTCATCGGTGCCAGGCGCCTCTTCGCTATCAGCACCCGACATCGCTAAATCATCGCTGTATTCATCGAATTTTTATTATATCTAGTTGTGGTTTTTTATTCCATGAGTGGCCAACTTTAAAAATCAAATCAAAATTGAATAATTGTTTTCTATTTTAGAAATTTAAACCATAAATTTTTTTTTAAAAAAAAACGAAACGTTTCAAAATAGGAATTAATCAAAATCTGATCACTACTACGTGATTAAAGTTAAACTATGGTTAATTTAGGAAAATATTAACGTAATCTTAAACAAACGCATAATTAAGTAATTCACTTTTAATTAAACGGAAGTCTCCGGTTAAAAATTCAATATTGACTAATGACTTTTTGGTTCATGTTATTTTCGACTTTTCACATAAAACCGAACATTTTTATTGAGTAGTAAAAAGTAAATTATGCAGATTTGATAATGGTGACCAGTTTTATCGTCGGAATTGATCAGATTAAATCAAAATTTGTTTTTTGGCAAATACGAAAAGAGATATAAGTTGCAATAAACTTAATGACTTCACAAAATGGTTAATGCACAGGAAAACGTATTTTATACGTTTAAATTTATAGCAGGTTAAAAAAAAAATATATTTGATGAATATTTTAGAATACCTATATATAGTTTGTAAATGCGGTGTTAGAATCAAAAGAAAATATTTACACATTCCTGTAACGTTTCTAAACAGAATGAAATTGCATTTGAAAATTTGCACACTTGCTGTTTATTTCTATAAAATAAAAGCAATTCAAAATGAACGCATCTTAAAATAGGTCGATGGCGACCTCGAACCTGGCTTATATCTGCAGAGTAATTACAGCGAAAAATTACTGTAATTGAAGTGTACTTATTGCCTCGCCGTTACTGGCGCAAAATAAGAACAAAACTATGACATTTTCGATTCATATTTTATTTCGCAGACATATCCCATCATATTATCTGAATTGATGCAGACATGTATCAAGTTATTACTTTAAATAAGTATACAAAGATTTATTACTCTAACGAATAATTATAGTTTAAAGTATTTATCTATTTTGTAAAGAACGAAGTAGGTCGTTAATAAGAATGACAATGTTATGCATACGTTAGGCTTCGTTTCAGACGCGATTTATTACTCATACAAGCTTCAAAGCTATGAATTCACTAATAATTCTGTAGTCAAGTTAGTATATTTTTATTACATTTATTCTCAAGTTGTATTTTGTGTGTGGCGTCACCTATATTGCCGCATGACCCCGTTGCAATGATGGGTACAATTTGTTCTATTAAAACTGTCAATAAAGTATCATATAAATCTCATTGAGTTTAAGAAAAAAGTGTAGAATTTAGTGCAATTGTTAATTAAGTAATTATGCCGTTGGTAATTAAAGAAACCGCTTATACACTGCACTTTTAAGTGTATTTCCCACTTACTAACAGTACAAAATAACAAATTTTATTTCTACAATAATGTAAATGAGACACCATTGAGTATATAGTTCAAAAAAATTTATAAATTAATATAAATATTTATTACTTATGATAACATATAAATTTCAACTTTTCTATTAATATTAATTAGCGAATACGAGTTTTATTAATATATCACACGCTTCGTGGGGAGTCGAAAATATGTTTCAAAACAACTAATGCCCAAGATGACAAATTCATTTCACTAATTAAAGCGACCACTGTCATTTCATTCAACTCACATTCATTTTAAGTTCAAGTCTTTATAACGCAGGAACAAATCTGATAGATGAACAAGAAAATATGTTTTAACTAAAGACATTAGCCACATTTTTTTTATATTACTATAGCAGAAAGCGAAATTACTAGTTAAGTGATACGAAAACAGATTTACAGGGGTTTATAAAAAAATAATGATAAATCGTCCGTTATTTATATCGTGAAATATGTTCGCGTTGAGCATTTTTGGCAAAACAATACGCACGTATTAAAAATCACTTTAGGAATAGATTTTCGTATAAAATAAAGCACTTAAGGAAATATTTCACGCTAACTGCTGTTATGGTTTAACTCAGAACAAATGCTGTAATCGGAAGTCTTTGTCAGTTATGTTGCTTAAATAAGGAATGCAATCTAGCTACAACCCAACTATTTGTAGATAAAACTAGTTGACCAAATCATAGTTCAATATAACGCCACTCACTATTCAGCAGAACTGAATTGGTCAAACAATAGGTGGAGTAAAGAGTGTGACCTTGGCACCTATTAATTTGAGATATCAACCCACGTATGGCTGATATTTTACTCGAAAAGTTATAATATATAAAACGATAATAATAGTTTAAATAATTTTTAATTAAGTAGAAAGATCGACCGTGGATGGTTTGATAAATTAATTCCATCACCACTATATACTATATTTAAAAGCAGCCTTTGTTTTTTTGTAAAAAATATATAAACATTAAAACAACAAAAAGAAAAACCTTCCTCACTTTCTGAAAAAAAAGACTCTGGAATAATGAAGTAATTATCTGTTGATTAGAAATAGTAATTGAATTAGTTATTACATAAAATATATTTGTTGTAATATGTAATCATGTGGCGATACTTGCATTAATGACTTAAAATTGCACTATGCTATCAAAATGCATAATGATAAATCACTACAATTATTTTATAATCAACTACATAATTTAATTTCAATTTATCACCAGTTACGACTTAATTTGCCATACAAGAGAATGTATTTAATTATTTATAAGCATTTGTAAATTTTTTCCTATTCGCTCATAAAACTGCAGAAATTCTTCATTCCAACAAACAAAATGTGATTATAACCGAAGTTTTATTACTTTATATATATATATATATATATATATAGGTTATCTAAGTAACGGTTAATGATTTTATACAATTACAAAATCTAAATTAAAATTAAGTCGATCAAACCACATGTTATTACTATATATTAATAACAATGTTTAATGTAGATCCTGGCATAAATCATAGATATTTTAAAAAATGGTATGGCGCCGATGAGGATCTCAGATAATATCTTGAAAGAGACAGCGCGAGATTTTGCACTTGTTACATGTCATAAATGTCGTGCAATATTTAAATATTATACACTTCATTGCACTCAAAGGAGATACTATTATTTATACTTGTTATTCAAGACAAATATTTGTTAAACTATTTGTTTCTTACAAATTACTTCTTTGATCAATTTTCAATCGCGATTTATTGTTCGAACGAATTAGATAAAAGCTAGTATTTATTTAGATTTTTTGTGTGAGAAATAAATTGTTATTAATATTGTTACAACAAAATAGGTAAAAGG
>JADQWA010000217.1:0-43492 GCA_018344505.1 Nebria ingens riversi
ATATATATAGGTATTGTTTAAAATAAAAACGTATTTTCAATACACTTTTAACACACCCGCACTGACGTCCCATTGTATACTGACTATTTCGGCTTTAATTATAAGTTGAAACTTGTTTTTGAACATGTTTAATTTTGTCAATTTAACATATAGAAAAGGCTATATACATAGTATAGCATACTTGATATTTTAATACGATTTTTAATGTTTGTGGCAATTGAACTGATTTACACTGTGACAAACGGTTAATTTAGTTACATTTGCGCTAAATTCAAGTTTTGAAATTATTAATAATATTAGTAATATTACAATATTTCCACTTGGTATTTGTTTAACCCCTTTCGAGGAATTTGGCAATTCATTACAGCAACGATAAATGAAAAGAACACACAATTACAAAATGGAGCAGACATTTGTGTCTAAAACACACTGCGCATGGCTACTTATGCATTGGCGTACACACAAAAATATACTTTGAGTTGATAAATGTTTTTAAACTTTAGGTATTCGATTTTAAATAAGATATTATTTACTAACTTTTAATTATCTACAGTATATTTAAACATATTATGTTATAATTAAAAATCATATGTGTCTAGTAGTACTACATGTACTTTACCACGTTACACCAATGTGTACGTCTATGCATATAAATTGTAACAGATAGTATAGTGTGAAACGAGGATAGATTTTAACCAATCAAAGAACAAGGCAAATATGTCCTGTCTTCTCTATAACTAGAAAATTCTTTAAAAAATGAATTTGGTTATATCGTTTTGCAATTTTCAACAATATGTTGCAGCTATTAAAAATTAGTTAAATATAGTTATATTCTCACGCGCATAAAAAATCGGATTAAAATAGCAATTGTAATAATAGATCTGTTTCGGACAGTTTTACAATTTAACCCATCACCCTAATTTACAGTTTAATCTGATTAGAAACCCAACCCTAATAGCAGTAGCTGTATAAGATGTATTTTTTTTTCTTAAATATTAAATAAAACGTGATGAATATTATTTATTCACGAACAAAAATAAATTTAGTATAGACAAACTAATAAACAATTCAGAAATAAAAATAAATATGCTAGTCCGGCGTGAAGGGAAGACAAAGAGTGCACTAGCGGTCAGATTTCGGTAGAGTGGGCTTATTCATTACCGCTTCGAACCGGTGAAACACAAAAGAGAGATGATGGCGGCGACGCCGCGATAATAATTGAAACTATTTAATGTCAACGGCAGAACTTGTTTAAAACCGAATTCAATTTATAATTATTTTGCACTACGAATGTCGGCTGTATTAGTGTGTGCTTTCTCACATCCGAGGCGTTGCAGTCGCAGTGGCGCGTGTTGAGGATTACTTCGTACTCGTTTATGTTGTGTTCTACACTGCCCTCACACACCACCCCACCACACCCCTTCGCTTCCGCATAGACCATGCTAACACACCCTTAAGTAGAGAACGAATTAAAATTTCAAACCGACTATAATAGAATAAGGTGCGAATGACAAATAGTACGAATTGTGTATGAATGTGTTTGTATGCTTATTGTCGAATCTATTCAATAAATAGATTACTTTCCTGGTTAACCAAATTAAATAGTAGCAGAGACTTTTAATCCTTAAGTTTCCTTAGACATAGTACAATAGAAAGTATCCTGGTGGTAGATATATATATATATATATATATATATATATATATATATATATATATATAATATATATATATATATAAATATGTATATATGTATATATATATATATATATATATATATATATATATATATATATATATATATATATATATATATATATATATATATATCTATATATATATATATATATATATATACATATATATTGTATATATTATATCATATATATATATATATATATATTATATATATATATATATATATATATATATATATATATATATATATATATATATATATATATATATATATCTATATATATATTATATATATATATATATATATATATATTCTATATATATATATATATATATATACAGAAAATAATAAACGCTTTAATTTATTGTGGAAAAACAATAATTAGAAATATTTTTAAAAGCACAAATTACGACCTATTAAAAATGTATTTTAAAATAAAATAAAAGAATTGAAGTATGATATAAAACTTAGGTATACAAAAGTAGCTTAAGTAGAAAACGATATTCTATCCAGAGTCCAGCTTTTTACAGCAATAATAAAAAAAAAAAAAGCTTCAAAGAAAACAAAATACTCTATGCAGTAAGAAACTGATACTTTACCAAGAATAATATTTCAAATGGCCGGCTCTCGGCCTAAAAGTAAAACTATTTGTATTCTATTCTGTGACCGAAAAATACCGACCATCAGAGTTGTGTCCACTCACTGATGTTGACCACTCTACGTATATATGTATAGATTTTTTAGGATGGCGTTATGTTAATATTAACTATTCTGGGTTAAACCTTCGAAACACTTTTTTTTCCGTTAAGGTCAGCTTACACTAGTTACGGTGTGATCTATTTAAATAACTCTTATGTTCTATAAGGATTGTGTTACAAGTCAATGTGGCACAGCACAGGGTTGTTGAACTTAGGGAATAATTTGTTCCCATTTTTAATTCGGATCAGTCAATATTTACTAAAGATTGTATTTCGATAAAAACTTTATAAAATATCTATTTTTTATTTAATCCTGCAGCAAACTGTATTTAATTTTCTAATCAAAATACAATATCCAAAATGAAAATATTTTATTCCAGGTAAGAAAAAATGTATTTGTTTGAACAGAAAGTGCAAATAATATATTTTATACTATTTGTGTACGTGACAAAAATTTATTTAGGAAAAACCTAAATTTAAAAATGGATACTCTAAATATTTTGATATGTGTTTCAAGAGGGCCTGTTTTGAATTTGAGTCAGTGTGACCAGCGACAGACATATATGTATGTATTTTAAGAATATATTTACTTTCCCATTAGTTGCGTCGTGGTGCTGTGAACATCTCAGTATTTATACAACACCGGTTACTATCCCATTGCTTACCACTCCCCCTCCCTTCTTTTACACTCATTTCCAACATGTTTTCAATTTAGTTTATGCATATAAAAACGTTACTCCGCATGTAAAGCAGCTTAGGGTTCGAGTAAATTAAACATTAAAAATGTTATTAAACAATTATGGTTCATCATTTTTAACAGGCATTTACTAAGAAATGATATCTAAGAAACATCTTATTTTCATTTCTAGATATATTTCTTTTATTGTAGATATATGTGTGTGTGTGTGTATGGTACAGTCGTAGACCGGAAATTGTTGAGAGATGAAAGAAAGCTGTTAGTTGGTTGCTATGGCGGAGCCGATGTTCGTTCGTTTCTATAAAGAAGAAGAAATAACTTTGCAACGGAAACCGCTCACGCAACCGTGTGATTGGTCCGCTCAAAGCGGCTAGCTTACGTGAAGCGCGACAACGCGACACGACGTTAAACATCCCAGTGATCCAAATTATTAGTTTTTCCACTCAAAATAATAATAGTAATTTTATTCTATTAACTATTTACTATGCTTAATTTTAACCACTCCACCACAATATCAATTCTAGTTACGCTATCTTTTTAATATATCTTATTTAATGTTTATCATAACCGATTTATCAACCTAGTGATATTTCGAAGCCAGTGATATTCATTTTTAGTATATACCAACTGTTGTAAATATACATGCGGGCGTCTGTAGATATTATCTGTTCTTCTTTGGTTCCGTTATGCCCAAGTACATAAACCAATTATTTTTGTGCGAATTCCCCTAGCTGTTATCAAAGTAGAGATATCTAATTTTTGCATCTGATTAAAATTACCAACTACTATATAAAAATATTAATACGGTTTTCTTATAAAATAAAATTATATAGGTACCTATAGATATATATTTTTTTTTGTGGTAATTTTCATATACCTAAGTACCTATCTATAAATATTAAGAGTATTAAACGAATAAATAATATTATCAAAACTTATCAGTGCCTTTCTTTCTTTATTTACTGGTGCTTTCACCTTGTAGTTAATAAATAAAAACCTATGACTACTAATTTAGTATCTGTTAACACATCTGAGTAGTTATTATGTTTTATTAGTAATTTCATTGTACCGCCACTGATTTAGCGCGGCACTAGGGTTGCCTACAATGTTGATATTGAAGCATGAGTATAAAATTGAAAATGATATCTTCGGTGGTTGGTGTCAAACGCAGCTGCTTGTCAATATTTGAATTCTCTTATTCTATTTTTCAATTTCTTCTTTCTTTATTAGAACTCGAACAAATAGAAATTCTTTATCTCGAACGAAAATTAACAGCTTTTCCTCCCCCTCAATCATAAATATAATTGTCTATTTTAAAATTAAATTATACCATATGCAACCGCTTCAATATATTTCTTTTTAAATACCTACATACATGTAATTCCTAACCCTTTTATTATACTAATAATATTTCCTACAATACAATAATACATCTCTTATTATAATTTGTTCAAATAAAAAAGAGTAAATATAATACTGAATGCATCAATGTGAGGATTCACTGAAACGTAAACAAATTCGATTGTATACGGTCCTGTATGGACAAGTGATAGACAAACCTCGTATAGGTACATACGTACGCAGATTATTATCATTTTATTATTTAATTTATCATCATTTTTGATCGCATATATGATTATAATTGTGCATTCGGCTAACCGGACAATACATCGCATATGAATTCATTTTTTATTCTGAATAAAGAGGGGCTGTGCAAACGATCTATTTATATGTTTTACAAGTGGGTTGTACACAATTATATATATATATATATATATATATATATATATATATATATATATATATATATATATATATATATATATATCTGTAGTTTTGTCTGTTTATCTAATTGTTTTCACCGTCAGGTATAGAAAGTATATAGTTGGTTGAGAATGAATTATTATAAAAAATCAATTCAGTGTCGTTAGATTTTTTATTGATATATGTCTAGGTATGTTAAATTAATTTTTATATTTATGAATACAAAATTATTTTGAAAGATTATTTTTTCTTGTAGGTAGGTATAACTTATTTTTTTAATTCATATACCTACATGTAAATGCATATAAAAGCTTTGAAAAGTATTTAAGTGCGTTAGAAATGGCGTAAATAGTAAATTAGAGCAATTATCTGTATGACAAAATATGTTAGTGGGTATATATATATATATATATATATTATATATATATATATATATATATATATATATATATAATATATATATATATATATATATATATATATATATATATATATATATATATATAAAATAATAAAATTTAAAATAAATGACGAGTGTAACTTTTAAAAATAGCTGTGACACATAAATTTCAATGAAATTTTAATTGCGAAAATGTTGGCATCATAAAATAAAAATGCAAATCATATACTGAAATATAAAATTGTTGTGGTAATTATAATGCAATTATGGCAAATATTTCAATACAAATGCGAAGTGGGGGGCGGCGCAGCGTCGGATGGCACATCAGAATAAGTTTCTCGTGCTGTCGTACTGGCTATGATGCCGCTGAAGAAATGCGTATCATATTACCATAGATATTAACATTTCTTTCACATTTCGCTGGTATTTCTACACGCCCACACCGCGTTCAGTTCTGTATCATATCATTCTTATATCGATACGAATTGTCCTTTCATACACAGGACCGTCACCGATAATTTTATCTTAGTTATTATTCTATAAGGCGAATTTGTAAATATTTAAAATCTTTCAGTTTTTTGTGCAATACAGTTTATTGCATTAATTAAGAAATATTTTCGTATATTTAAATAAATTCCATTAAACCTATTTAAATATATTACAAACTTGCTTAGATAAATAATAAATAATTCCACGTATTATTAAAAAAAATACAGGACTTAATTGATTTGAGTAAACAATGAATATAAATAATATGACCAATTTGGTGGAGGTGCTTTAGATTTGTTAATATATGCTCTATTTACAAACTGAAAGTCGTGTAATCGTAAAAAAATAAGATTATTGATCATAATTTAGATACGGTCCTGTGTTTTGCCCTTTTCACCCCGTTTGCGAAAAGAATCTGCTACCATTCGGACGAAGTGTGTCGCAGCAATAAAATGCACACATAAAAATTTACGTCCGTACGGTCAACCCCTTTTGGTGGCTCAAAAGTCTTATGTTACTTGTAGAATAGACGTTAGCAACTGATACACCCTTCTGTATAAAACTATATATTATATAGTCTGTTACAGACTTTTTTTTAAATATATATATATATTGATTTGTGGTAGGTAATGGAAAGCTAACTATGTTTCAATGTTTTCAACACCATTTTGCAACTAAGAACAACGAGGAACTTTTAAAAGTAGTTTAGTGTTTGTAATTGCGTAATTTGAAACCAAATGAATGTACGTATGTGTGTCATATGTATGTGTACATACATACATACATATGTATAAATTGTCAAAACACATTGGCAATTAATCAACGTGAATTTGAGCCACGAACAGAAGAGCCGAAGGGGTACAAGACCCCATCATTCAACCCTACATGTACCGTTCAGGTGGGTTTAAGTCTCATCATATACAATGACGACAACAATGAACATTGATGCGATAGACATCAATTATACACAAACAAACGGTCACGTCATTTACTGACCATGCGATCCATTGTCATTTAAACAATATTTAGTAGGTAAAATGACAGAGACCACAACAACTAGCCGTTTAAGATCAAACAACAATTCAACTGGACAACAACAATATCCCCTTTACTACGCTTATGGTGTCACACACACACACACACACACACATACATACATTTCGACACCATTGTCAATAATACAGATTGATGTCGTTCAGGTATATAGTTATAGAGATGATGATGATGATGATAGCAAGTATGATAACAACCAACTACCAGTGGTGGCTCGTTAAAGGTGCCCCTACGGGATGGGGGAGCTGTTTTTAAGGGATTGTAGAAGGTGGGGATTGTCAGGGATCCAGGCGTGATCCAAATTGGACATGCTGATGTGACAGCTTGTCCTAGTGGTAGCCAAAGGATTAACCCCTAGTCGTACGTCACAGGGAGGGTAGCGAGGGGGGTTGTAAGTCGAAAGAAGTGTGTGAGGTGACATATATATATATATATATATATATATATATATATATATATATATATAAAATAATAATACGAGTTGAATGTGAAGTTATTATTATATTTAAATATAATTAAAGCGAGCTGTGTGCATTGGTATAGCCAGTGCTTGTTTGGTAAAACGTTTAGGTAAACAATAGTAGTAAAAGTTGGTAAATAACGAAAGGCATAACCAGACAATATATAAATAAATATATGATGGTATAATATAATTATAAAAACAAGAGAATTGAATAGTACACAATAAAGGTAAAAACGTAGGGCGGTTCCGGTGTTAAAAAGCAGTAAAGTTTTACGGTCTATTTGTCATTACACAGCACACTAACTTCATTGTTCTTTCATATTAGTTTTAAAGTTTGCACCCGTTGCGGCGTGGTGCTGTGCGGTAGCACAGATCGCTTTTTTAAGTTTAGCTCTTTTCCACTACACTAAAGTAATATATAATCGTGCTTTTATTCGCTGAGAATCTATTGCGAAAACTTTTCTAATGGTTCATCATCCATCCATATTTTATTTCACATAAGAAGAATATCATCACCAAGTATTGTATAAATACATTTTTAAATCTCAAAATTATTATTATATTGTGATTTAATATTTATAAAAAATTTGTCTAAGAATGCAAAAGAAGATTTTAAATACCTATATTTCACTTCAATAGATATAAGATGCATTTGACATATTTTCGTAAACATATTTCACTTATAAACCGGATGTGTCAATAATATACCTAATACAACGAACATGGACAATATTTATTTCACCGTGAAATATAATGACAATATTTTTCATATATATATATATATATATATATACAAGTTACGTGGACCGTATGAAACATCTGCAATCTGACATCAATAAAATCTAAAAATATAATAAGTACCTACTACATACAGCTTCTACGACAACTAACACTAGTTTATAACATTTTAATACTGCAACATACTTTTGTCGTAAAATATATTTTACTTATATGAAGATTTAAGAAATGATTGATTACAAGCTAATTTACTATATACGTATGTCAAAAATCTTCTATACATTATTGTAAATGTAATAAGTCTTCTATCAAAATATTTTCTAAATATTCGCAAAGATCTTAAACAATTTTTTCCAAGCTTAAAAAACACTTTAACTGATCGTAAACGATATAAACCTTCAAAAACGAAGAGGAAACGAATTGATGTCTTTTGAAAGTATCCTCAAGATAGTTATGTAACGTTTAAATAACGTCGAGAATCGTGTACGTTGCGTATAACCGATATTTTCTATATATATAAAGAAGCTAGCCGTCGAGAAGTATGAGTGGATATCGTTGCTATATCCTCGACCAGATCACAAAACGACGTGATCTGTGGTCAACAAGAGGAGCTCGAAAGATCCTGATTTGAAGTGGATGCTGGTTTTTTCTTCATTGAATACATCAGATACGTAGAAAATAGCCTATACATAGCAGATATACAAGTATCTCGTTAATGCTAGCCCTACTTTTAGTGCTTTTTTGTTGTTGTGGTAGAAATGTTTACTTATAAGCTTATGTATATACTTGAAGAAATATTGATAAATCAATTGTGGTGGAGAGAGGAGGAAGGCGATAAACGACGTAAGTTGATAATTGGAATAAGTATGATTTTTTTTTAAATTAGTCATTAATGATTCAATCAAAATTTCGTTATCATTTGATTGTCTAATTAGTTTATATATTAGTATATATATATATATATATATATATATATATATATATATATATATATATATATATATATATATATATATATATATATATATATATATATATATATATATTATATATATATATATATATATAATATATATATATATATATATATATATATATATATATATATATATATATATAATATATATATATATATATATATATATATATATTTCTAATAAAATTATAGTAAATATTTTGTAACGTATAAAAACATAAAGAATAAAAAATTCGTTAATTGTTCGAACAAGAACAATCATTTTAATACCTATACAATAAAATGAGTTTCATCGAGGATTATACCTATTTGAAATGATTGACTAAGTAAAACTTATGTATTTGAGGGCGGTTCTGCAGTATACTCCATATTATATGAAGCTTTTGTTTCGAACACGGCAGGGATCAAAGTTTGAGTATCGAAAAAAGCGTTTTGATATTAGTACCAAAAGTCGACAATCACGCATACACGTTTTAGCGCTAGTGTTCTCTTCTATTCAGACACAAATAATGGAATAATAGCATCGTATATTGTCACAGCATGCATGTGCTCCACACACACACACACATAACAGAGAGAACTTATACTAAAAACCCACCCACTGTTTTGCTATTGTTCAAATCATACATTTGTAAAGCGATCCGCTTGGCAATGAGTGCGACAGCGATGGCCACATCCAGGATGTGTTGTGTATGGTTTGTGAATGGTTGACTGAATGAGATGGATGAATTTTGTACAGATGTAGAACCGTTTTTTTTAATAAGTGGAGATTTTGATGTTTGAATCAAATCAAAGTACCTACATACATGGTACATACATACATAGTGTGCTCAATGAAATAATAAACAAAAATCGCACTGTTTTATTATATTGTGTGCCGTACCGTACCGTACCGTACCGTACTGTGCCGTGCCGTGCCGAAGCAGCTTTTCATTGTTTTCTAAATTGTGTTATTTCCACACTATTGTTCTTGTGTGTTTGTGTGACTGACGTGATGAATCTATATTTCTAGTTTGTATACGATTTTCAACGTCAAACGATGAAAAAACCATTTTTTACTAAATTCTATTTGATTTTTACTTTATTGCTCATATATCACTATACCATTTCGTTTTAGTATCGAAAACGAAAAAAGTTAATATTTAATATTCATCCTATCTAAACAAAATATACCTACTACGCATAAGAAAGCCCAGTGCAAGACACTACTAGATGTTTTGTATATCATAAACCGTTTACGCGTTATTACTTAATATAAAGATGGTAAAACACCGCGTTCAATTACCGCAATATTAGATCGCAATTCGTATTTCTGTTAAGAAAACTTTATTTATAAAAGTTGTAGGAAATATAATAATCTTTAATTTATATTAGAATAATTTTTTTCTATATCTTTAACCATTTACGAGATATTACTAAATATATAAATACACAATGCAAAGATGTTACATACATAGTCTAACTACCTTGTATATTCTCGATACACAAAAATATGTGACTGTAGTAAGAGTGAAAGATTCCGATAAATTACCTTTAGGTTAAAAAAAGAACGAGCATGCTCGTTCTAGTACAAATCTGTTATATAGTTTAGTGTTTACTAATTTATCAAAACAAGACTTCTGGCACCATCTACATTGATAAATTGGAAACGTATTAAAATACACAAATATGTAAATTATTGCTTAAAACAATGTTTAAAAATCTTTCTTTATTTCGTATAAATTTTAAAAACTATTAGATTATTTTAGTAATGATTAACACGAGTTTTTGAGAAAATGACATTTACTAAACAATCAAAACGAGACTTATGGCACCATCTACATTGACTTATAGGAAACCTATTAAAATATGTAAATTATTGTTTAAACAATATTTAAAAATCTATTTTTATTTAGTATGAATTTTAAAAAGCACTAGATTATTTTAATAATGCTTAATACGAGTTTTTTGAGAAAATTACTCTAATATAAATTAAAGATTATAATATCTCCTACAACTTTTTGAGATAAAGTTTTTGTATCAATATTTTGATTTGCAATTCAATTAAAACACTGTCAACATTTTTCAAATTCTCGTTACAGATCTACAAACTTTTACGAAGTAATAAGTAAGTATTGTAATCAGGAAAAAAAAACTCGAAATTTTAACGGAAATACATCTTTTGACCTTCCCTGAATCGAGCCTGACTATTTTTGGAATGACGTCTCTGTGTGTGTGTGTGTGTGTGTGTGTGTGTGTGTGTGTGTGTGGGTGTGTGTGTGTGTGTCTGTATGTGTGTGTGTGTGTGTGTGTGTTTGTGTGTGTGGCTGTGAGCGTTCTACAGGCTACACTGTTGAAGATAAAATTATGAAACTTTAAACTTAAGATTTGTATATGCCTGGAAGACAACCTTCTATTTTTGAAAAGCATATTCAAACCGGAAGTGCATGTTTACTTGAGGCACTTTTTGTATATCTTCGAAACGGCTGCACTTACAGTAAAAATAGTTAGAATAAAATTGAAAGATATTAATGATTTGAATAACATTTGTTTGAAACATTTCTTCAAAAAGTGTACCAGTTACGAGAAAATTGCTATTATCTTATTTATATTGCCATAGTTACATAGGTATGGAAAATTATATATAATAAATCGTATCTACTATGCATGTCAACTGTTTTAAATATTCAAATATTTTGACATTTAACATTTATTGTCAGTGTCACATATAAGTTTAGTGAAAAACCGTTACAAAGGTTAGTAAATAATTTAAAATATTATATGTAAATATTTTCTCTGGTTTAAAGTTAATTTGAAAACTAAAAAATGCCCGGCCATAATAATTTTTAATAATATGTAATGAATAATGATATTTTCTTCATACTACTATAAAATCCAACATTTAAAATCTAAAATACATATGTTTTCTTTGGAAATCTGACAATAAACTAACTTTACAATTTTATTGGACAATGAATGAAAATATTTTCTTGAAATTTAAACATTTTATGTTTTTATTTATATACTATCAAATCTAAATATACTAACTACGTAAAAGAAAGTTTAGGGCCAACACATGGCCGATGTTTTAATAAGTTATAAAATCTAATAATATTTCTAAAGACTGGGAATTTACGTTATATTCGCTCGTTTATAAAAGAACGATTAATACACTTCTTAAATTACAAATTGACAAGAAATCAACACAGTACCATTTCATAGTGTATTGTATATAATAACTATTGTGGTTAGCGGTTTGTTAACCGTAGTTTTGTGCGGTTGACACAATTAGAAAAACCCTCCAACTCTCTGTATACCATTGTTAAACACGTGCATATTATTCTTGTAAGTATAGAGACGTATAGAGGATATTTAATACTTTTCATCTTCTTCAATTCATAGAATCGGTATACAGTAAATTGCTCAGTCTTTTCTTATTTGATTACGTAGAAAAATCAAAGAATATTTATTGTATTCAATGCTTTATGTATGTATGTATTTATGTATGTTCCGGTAACCAAGAATACTATAATATATCCGAGGTAGGTAGGTATATTGTTTAACGTAATTTTATACGTGTTGAAGAAATTAAGACTATACAGATTTGCTATACGGTCCAGAAAATAATTCAGGTAGAAAACCACATACGTACAAACAAACAAAACATTTTGTTTCTGACATCTCTATACAACTTAAAGTTTTTTTCTTTTAGAATTGCAGTTTTGTGAATAAAAACTGTCAATTGTATTGTAGTTCATAATTGGTAAATGACTGATATAAAGTAATTTGATAGTTTCTAATACGGGATTGGTTGTGTGTGGCCTATTTTTGGATACATCCAAATTATATAACTTAGGTACCTAAATAAAAGCTCTCTTGTCTTAAAAGCTTTCTCAAAATAATTGATACAAAATAGATTTTGAAAAACCGATTATTTATCTTTACATATAAAATATATAGTGAACTGTGATAATAATAATAATAATATATAAAATACTTGTGATTGTATGTATGTATGTATGTATGTATGTACATGGACATAGGCCAAGCCATAAGGGCGAGTTGGTTTGGTACAGAAAACCAAAGCCCAACGAAGTTGAATTCTTTTCAAGAAAACTTTGTAATTGCTCTCACATTAATAACTTTCCACAACTTCAAACAGTCCGTTTAAAATGTCGCACACAGATGGCAGCAGAAACAAGCGTTGCCTGGAAACTTGTCTCCGACGAAGCTTTCGACGCCAGTGACGTCCACACTCCACACCATTCATGAAAAATCTGTTTTCTCGTCTATATTCTAAGAATATATCTAAAATATTGTACACATTTAAAACTTCTTTCATATCCTACTTAGAGATTTAGTGATTTTCATAAATATACATATATAATTTCTGTTTAACATCTAATACAAATAATAAAATTCATCAAACAATTATACTTTAAATTTTATTCAAAGAATTTAATAATAAATATATCGTTCAATAATATTATTATTTAAAAATAGAAGCAATTAAATATTGTATTGACTAACGTTTTTTCTTTCACGAAAAAGCATATTTTATTATAAAAACAATAATAATGTGTCTTGGTTATCAAAAATATGTGTAAAACTAATGATTGAAATATTCTAGTTTTACATTGCAATAACAATATTTAAAAACCCTCAAATAATAACAATTGTACGCCTCTTAATTGCCTTAAGGAGTGGTTAATTGTAATTATAAATAGAGTAAGAGCTTAAATGGTACAAATTGAATATCGAACATTATCTCCGCCACTGTCCTCCAAAGAATATAACCAAGGCAACCAAAGATATCACGGTTAAAGTAACGTTAACATATAGAAGATAGGTTGCGGGTGGATGAAACAAATGAAACTCAGTCCAACACACACACACACACACACACGTCCAACCAACAAAACAAAACCGCAAACCGCAGAAGGAGTAGTCTTCCTTAGATCAACCAACCATAATGATGAAACGTTTAAGGGGAAACACCACCTCTCTGCTGCCGCTACCGCTGCCGCTGCTGTTGCACCACGCCAACCATTCTTAACTGCTAGTTCTACAAGTATAAAGTGGCGTGGTGGGGTGACGAGGTGAAGGGTGAAGATTTGTGTTAAAACAATTTCCAAGCTCACCTTTGATGCAAGGAAAATAATTTGCCTCAAGTTACAGAACATTTCACGGTAGGATGACCCGGGCACCATTCAAACTTAACTGAGCGGAAGTGACGTCGGAAAACCGACGCTGGTGACGGCGTCGCTACGTTGTCGTTAACATCCGGGGCAAAGAGGGCTCTAGTTGCGAAGACCGAGACCACAAGATAGGGGGGTTGTGTTTTAATGATGTTACCGATAGTCGAGTGCATTCGAAAAAGTTTGCTTTTCATTTATGGTTCGTAAGTACTTATTCTAATTTAACATGACCATTATTTGTATAGTGATTTCTCATGTGTGTACTGTTTTGAAGATAAAACTGTTTCGATCAACCAAAATCATTCCATAGCTCAAGAACAAAATAAATATAAACATTAACTGTATAGGTACTCACATCTACCTTGCATATATACGTACTACATACATATGTACGAAGTATGGATAGGGTATGCGGCAGCCGTCGCGTCGGTTCGTCAAACCGTTTGCTTTAAACACACCTTTAGAAAAGTTAACTAGTCGAAAAGTTCAAAGTAAATTCTCACTTGTGTTTTCAACACGTAAAACATTGTTTCACAACGGCAAAACTCATTAAAAACGAACACTATTCTTTTAATTTTACACCTTTGTTAAAAATTCTCAAAATCAACCGCAAACACACAATTCTAAAATGAAATACAAAACATTGCAACCGTAACCATTAAAAGTTTTATTTAATGAAAACTGTCTTTTACTGTAATAGTAATACAAGTTTAAAATGTAGAAATAATAGTACTTTTAAGTATAGAATTTAGTACAATTGATTTCTGATTTAAAAATATGGTGAAATTGAATTAAATTCGTATTAAAACCAAATAATACGTATGTATCATAAATGGTTGTTGTATTATTTATTATTAGGATGTTATATGTTACGGTGTAGAATTTACGTTAGAAAAAGACCGCCCAGAGCGAATTACATTTTGGTTAATTGTCCTAGCACAATAGTATATTTCTGTGGTGTAGAGTTACTGTCACTTTTCTGAATAGCTACATTTGAGATATGCCAAAGTATAAAAGGGACTTAATCCCATGATTGTAGTGTTTACAAGTTATACTAAATATCAGTTTCTGTCACATAGAACTCGGCTAAAATATCAGGGGTAGTACTCAATCTGCTAGTCTAAGCTAGATCGCCATAGTTGTGATTTGAAAGTACTTATATATCTACATATGTATAATTGTTAGTGGAATAGTAATAAAACACGTTAATAATAAATATTTTTCTATGGTATAATAAGAATAAAAATCGTACTTATAGTACCTACAGATGTTGGTTTTACACAATTGTCTTTAATTATAAATGGATATCAGATCCACATGCAGGGATGCATGCAGAAATCATTAACACCATACTGAATGGAATTTTCAATACTTGACGCTTTTTATTTTCTTTATTATTATTTTCATATAGTGTACTGGTAGTACACATAATTGTTCTCAGTATGAAAAAGTTTATAGACACTTGGGGGTGAGAAATCAATCTATGCTGCATTTTTATTTCGTTGCGACCTGAATAATGAGTTCAATTAAGAATTCATTGAGTCTAGGGCCTGGTACACGTTTGCAAAATGCATATACAACCCTTGCCATTACATATACACAAATCAAGTGCATACATACCTACATATGTATGTTTTGATTGCGCTTACACATACTTCCAGAATTTCCTCAACTATTTTTAGTTCGCCGTACGTAGTATCGAAGAGCTTAAGTGCTTGTCAGCATAATTAGTCAGTAACATTCTCAGATTGAAAAATTTCCTTAACAAAAAGTTCGTCATTTATCGCCCTGATGACGAAAATGTAAATATCTCAAATACTTGGTAACATGTTGGTCGCTCGCTCGCTTGTTAGTCGTAAGATCAACCATCCTCACCTCTTCTCCTCTGAAGATACTAAACCGATCTCAGCCAAATTTGGTACACATATTGTGTAGGGGCCCAATTCCATCCGGTCGTAAATTAAATCCATTTAGAGCCGTACTTCGGAAGATATTGGGGCCGCAAAAAAATTTTACAACTTAAAAAGCACTTAGAAAAATAATAGTTATGCTAAAAAAATCTACGTAATTTTCCAAATTATTTGATGTATTTAAACATTTTTTAGATTATTACTGAAAGCCGTAAAAAAATAATGAACATGATAATTTTTTAAAATAAATCAATTATAAAACTATTAATTATACCAAAAAATCTACGTAAAATTACAATTTTTTTGATGTATTTAAAGTTTATTCAAGTTATAACTGAAAGCCGTAAAAAAATAAGGAAAATAATAATTTTGAAAATAAACAAAATCAATAAAAAAACAATTGAACTGTTTTTGTTTTTTTCCTGCTTGCGCGATATTTTAACTAATGCATATGACAGTTGATATTTTAGATTGATTACTATATCGTTGTTAATTTGATTGTTACTTCGATTGTTTTAATTATAGTGCAATAATAGTTATTTATACAGAAATTCGACATGGCAAAGTTTAGGCAACAGCTCGGCGACGCCAAGTATATTTTTTTATAATAATCAAGGTATGAATAAAGATATCTTTAATTAATTACTATGACATTGTTGGTTTAATTGTAGCTTTGATCGCTATAAATATATTGTTTATTTATTCAGAAACTCGCCATGCCAAACTTTAGGCATTGGCGTAGCCAATGCTTGTTTAAATTATATTTAAATTTAAACACAAGAAGCAATATGTTAATTTACAAAAGAAAACATATTTATTAGACAAATTAAATGTGCTTTTAATTAAGATAACTTTAAAATAATAATGAGACTTTTATAATGGAACTTGCATCATTTGCCATTAGATCACAATTTCTTACTGATTTTAAAGCACTTTTAAGATTCTATAAATCAGTTGATAGTCCAAAAAATGTCTCATGCATTAATTTAAATAGTTTAAATCATTTCGACTCGACTTAGTTATAATTCAGATTAATTAAAATATAAAAATTCAGATTAATTAAAATATAAAAATTAAAAATGTATCCGACGAGGATGGGATTCGAACCCACGCGTGCAGAGCACATTGGATTAGCAGTCCAACGCCTTAACCACTCGGCCACCTCGTCCACACAGTGAAGAAAGTTGCAGTTTATAGAAAACAAAAATGTAATTTATTCTTATTGAAATGTATAAGATGTAATTTTAAATAAGATTTCATCAAATATATTTATATAATTTTTAGATTTTAGTAACTTTTACATTTAATATTATTAATTTTTGGAAAAATTGTTAAAATTGCACGTTGCAATGATGATAATTAGTTTATAGTAAATACATTATTTATAATCGTAGTAAAGACCGAAAATACTCGAAATCAATAAAAAAAAAGCATGATTTTATGATTCGTATTTATATACAAAAATAAAATCGTATTGAATTGGAAAATAAAAGAAATTGAAGTCTTTTATATTGAATGAATTGTTGTGAAAGAATGTTGAATGTCTGTGGTCACAATAGTCTTCTATTATTGAAGACTTTTCTGCCGTTCGTGTCTATTCATGCACTGCAAAGAGATCGCTCTTCTGCAAAAATAGTTTCGGCGAACAATTCCATGCGACTGATAATGTCAGAAAATAAATTAAACTCAACGCAATATCGTGGTTCGTTAATAATTAAAGTGAAGTGTTTGTAGGTTTCGAGGCGGCTAAGAACACGTAGTCAATATCGATGCAAATGTGGTAAGATTAGGTAAAATTTTACACATCTCAAACCCCCCATGCTGGTGCGACCGCCTATCATCCGAGTACCTTTGGTTGCCTTTGAGATTATCGTGACTGGCGTGGTAAACGTCACGGTTGCCTTCGAATCGGCGCGGCGCGGCGCGACGCGACGCGGCGTTCGCGCGATATTGGTGTGAATGTTCAATGTTTGGAATGCAAAAGGATGGGCGAGGGTGGTTTACAATTTTCAATTCAAAGATGCGAACATCTTGAGATATTACTATTATGAGAAAAGGACCGCAAGAGAATTTCAAATATTGCAACGATGTTTTTCAAGCATTCCCTTATTAAAATATAGATTCGCTATACATATGTATAGTATATGTGGCTTACACAAACGCTAATGATTTTAAATCGCTTTTTTTTAAATTTAATTCAACAGTTGCAGTAAAACTGAGTGATTTGACTTTTTTTTAGAAATATTAATATCACGTCTTTGCTTTCATTTATTTTAACATAAAATAGAAAATCATAAGATTACTCGAGACAAAAAATTTTAATTTATGAATGCTTTTATCTACATAAGTATTTTTCATATATAAATTACAATATAGATAAAGCATTCATAAATAAACACTTTTTATGACCATTTTCAGCGATTCTTATAGTAATCAAAAATAATAAATATGAGAACCAAATCAAATGAGATTATAATGATTTCCACCTTGACACGTTTTTTTATAACAAACATTAATTATTTTAAATACCACCGCGTACCTGTTACAGTACTGTGACGTAACATAAATGTAACCAATAGGAGCAATTCTTTTACATTTGATGAAAAGTGTTGACGTTTAGAAAATCAGAGTAGTTCTAAAGTGCGACAGTTTATCATAAATTTCAATAGATTACTAGCCCATTAATAAATATTATTAAAGAATGACATCAGAAGATAAGAAACCATTATCAACAGTCAAGGATCAAGTTTGTATATCATACATAACCTATCATTCAATATTTTGTTAATAAATAATCCACAGGTAGCGCAAATGTTTAATTCGATTCACAAGTTAGAAACTAAAGATAAAAGTGAAGCTTTTTCTTTTGTACGAACATATCTTGATGACAGTAAACTGGTTAAAAATGGTGTAGTTTCAAATAGGAGAAGTCGAAAAAATAAAATTGAAACTAATACAGAAGTATATAAATGTTACCAAATTTTACTTGAATGTATACTAATTTAATTTGTTTAGAACGTTAAAAGCAACAATCGAAAACTGAAGTTTAACATTCGGATTCAACGGGTTAAAAAAGCATTTTTTAAATGTCGAGCCTGCGGTGCACAATTTAAAACGAAAGCTCTGTTATTCAAGCATTTAGAAACTCATATAGGTACACCAATATCTTGTAGACTGTGTAAAACTAGTTTTAATAGTAACATTTCATATATTTGTCATATTTCGTTGAAAATGTGTAAGAAAACTAAAAAAAGCTGGAAAACTTACTGTTGCGACCAATGCAACAAGGTGCGTTGTAAACCGATTTTTTAAAAGAATTTCTTGATGATTTTCGTGTTAGATTTTTAGATATAAACGGCATTTTGACCGACATGTAGAAGGACATAAAAGGAATAATTGTACTTACTGTGATGCACGTTTAACACGACGAAAACAATTAGTCAATCATTTAATGATTGCTCATTCTATTAAATTAGAACGGACTGTTATGTTTAAATGTGAATATTGTGAAAAAAGGTATGTTTCTTCTATAGATTTAAGTTTTTTTTCTTATGTTGGGAAAGTTAAATTATATATAAGATATCTCGTACAAAAAATATAAACCTATGTATATCATTTCCAATAAGTCTAATAATAATAAATCAATTCAAAGAGAACTTTTTAGTTATCGAAAGTTGATTTTATTATAACTTTTCTCTTCTTTATTAATATAATAAAATATAGTAATGCAATTGTTTTAGATATGTAAAAAAACGTTCGTTATATCACCATTTAAAACAACATGCAGATGACAAAATAGTCTGTAATGAATGTGGTCAAATGAGCGCGACTATTGAAGAACACAATATTCATTTCAGTCAACACGACAAAGATAGACCATGGAAATGTGATAAATGTAATGATCGATTCTCGAGACGACAACAATATTTAATACATATTAAAGTAATCTATCTAAACATCAATTGCAAATAAATATTCAATCATTTTTAAATCTTATTTAGAGACATGATCGATACAAATGCATATCGTGCGATGAAACATTTGCATCCAAGGCTCGGGTTCTTCGGCATAAACAGCGAGGGCATTCAGTTCATGGTTTAGAACCGCAATTGAAGTGTCCACATTGTCCCATGGCATTCCAACGGCGGTTAACATTACAAATTCACATGAAGAAACATTCAGGTCAGTTTATTGTTTTCATTATTTTTAAAGAAACAGCTAAAAAGTGACCATGAAAACTAATAAAATATTCAAAAATTCTATTATTTTAAATCATTCCAAATCTGGTAAAGGAAGCGATACTATGTCTAAGTCGCTAAAATGTTACAGAATTTCTATTATAAGATACAGAATAGCACCTTTAAGTGATCTATTTTGCTCAAAAATTTGTTGACGCTTATCAGTTATGATTTCACTTGTTCAGATTAAAAATACAAATTTCTTTCTCTACAATATGCTTCGTCGGTTTTCATTATTATATAAGAAAATTTAAAAATGTCATTATTGCCTGGTTTCTCCTAGTTTGGATATATTACAAAAATCATATATATGCATTAAACATTAGAACTAAATAAATGTTATTTATTTCTCCACGGGTTTAGATGACAAACTCATGTACTGTAAATACTGTAATAAACATTTCCGTACGCCTTACTTATATTTCAAACATTGCGCTACTACTGTTCACGATGTAAACTCGCCCCTAAAACAACAATTAGTTTGTGAAATATGCGGCAAACTATTCGTCAAAAAATACCTACTAGATCAGCACTTACAACGCGTTCACAATCTATCAAAACAAGCATTTACATGCGAATATTGCGGCCACAGAACAACAAATCGAACCAACTTAGAGCGGCACCTAACGCTGCATATGGAAGACAAAAAACAGACAATTTGCGATAAATGTGGAAAAGCGTTTTACAATATAATCACACTGAAAGATCATATATCATACGTCCATTTGCAAGAGCGTGATTTTAAATGTAACCAGTGCGACAAAGCATTCAAACGTAATTCTGAATTGATTCGACATAAAACCAGTCACTCCGAATTACGTCCACATGTGTGTACAACGTGTGGTGTATCATATAAACGTAGTACACATTTACGCCGCCATGAAGAAACGCAACATGGCACACTACCGAAAAATCGACGTGTCCAGCGATTGACCAAAGATGATAATGGTCAATTAATACCTGTACCCCAACCAAAAAAGTCAAAAAATAAAAAAGCTGTAGAAACCTCAATCAATCCAAAACAAGTTATATCGTTTCTTGATCCACAATCGGGTGAAATGGTATCGTTTACACTACCGGATGAAATTCAAGATAGCGGCAATGCTTTGACTACAATAGTAAGCCTCAATAATCCGAGTTTCAATCAAGATGTTGCGCAAACGTTACCGTATCAACAAACGAACTTAGTTTTTAATCCAAATGACAGTATTATTCTTGCGAATGATTACACAGCGCAATCGCTGAATTTAGTTGGTACATTTGATCAGAATTTTACTGGTTTCACTTCGCATGATGCACTTGGAAGTGGTGCTAGTGTTTCAAACCCGTTTGTACCCGAAACTATACGCATTGAAAATTCTACTACTTGCGATATTTTGTTACCGGAAAACCGGATTTTAAATCTGCAATCGCAACAGAATATTTCGAATGATTTCTCACAAAACTCTTATCAATATTTATAAATAGCAAAGTTGTTAAATCTGTTGGGGTCTTCAGTTCAATTAGTTGTTATAAGATATAAATAAAATATACATTTTCCAAAATTGTATTCAAATTTTTATCCAATTAACGAAAGTTAACACATTTACATCACGATGTGATAAATGAAAGAAAAATAAGTGTTTACCCAATAGCAATTTTTCTAGAGTGCACATGAGATAAATAAAACAATCTTGAGTGGCCTACATTGAACTTGTATATACGTTTTTAGTATTTGTTAGAGAATTAAATTAATAAGTTTTTTAAATAATAAAAATGAATATATATATATATATATATATTATATCAAATACTAAATATACATATGGCTACAATAAAATTTATTTTTCAATTGATAACCAGATATTATGTGAACAAAAAACTGTTTATAATCTTAGTTTGAAAACAATATAGTAACATTTTGTTTTGTTTTACAAAAATACCTCAATAGATAAACCCTTTCCGCCCCTGAAAACTATTTGTTTATTTTTAAATGAAATTTAGGAAAACTTGAAACGCCATGCGACGACACCAGCGAGTCCAACAGCTACAGACAATGCTACAGACGCCCACATATACGACTAAAGATAATCGTAAAAATGAATCACAAATAATGATGTTTGTTTTACAAAATTAAAAATACTTACCGGAGGATTCTGTGCTGGTATTCTAGTATTTGAATCAGTTTTCGGTGAAGCGCCATTGACCATTCGTTTCGCTAGTTCTTTTTCGTAATTTTTATGTTTTTTTAACAATACGTTAATTTCTATTATTTCCTTTTGTACGATCGAATTATCTGGTTCCAGTAGCTTGGCTTTTTGTAAACATTTTAATGCTTCTAGAATTTCATTCTTGGCTTTTAACACCTACCCAAAAACATTTTATTTTATAATTAGAAAACGTATAACATTTTTTTAACGCAATCAAATTTATATGTATATATATATATATATATATATATATATATATATATATATATATATATATATTTATATATATAAACAAGAAGACCATTTAATTGCAAGTAAAAGTATCATAATACCAGTTTAAATTATATTTTTAATATATTGAAGGCCTATTAAATTACCTTAGCTTTTCGATACAGAGCTTTAACGTTATTCGGTTGACAACGCAAAACAATTTGTAATGATTGTAGAGCGGCATCGAATGCACCAAGTTTCATTTGGGCCGCTGCCATGTTGTTGCTAACGTTGATCCGATCTTCCATTAGGTCTTGTAATGCGGCGTCCGTCAGTTCACGTTGTTTGGGATCGTCGTCTTCCGGTAACGGATCAGTAATGCCACCTTCGACTTCGTCTAGATATTCCAAAGCTCGTCGATAGCACTGGATAGCAAACGTACATTCGCCGCGAATGTACCACCAATTACCGCGTTTTTTTTTTTTGTCACTAATAAAAGTATGAAAATAATAGATAGCGAATATCAATGGGGTGGAATAAATTCGTAATCTTCAAAATGTTACGAAATTCACTCAATATTTAAATTATTAACAATAAATTAATATCAATCACAGATAATTTCAATAAACATATGGTTACAATATATATATATATATATATATATATATATATATATATATATATATATATATATATATATATATATATATATATATATATATATATATATATATATATATATATATATATATATATATATATATATATATATATATATATATATATATATATATATATATATATATATATATATATATATATATATATATATATATATATATATATATATATATATATATATATATATATATATATATATATATATATATATATATATATATATATATATATATATATATATATATATATATATATATATATATATATATATATATATATATATATATATATATATATATATATATATATATAATATATATATATATATATATATATATATATATAAAAGTAATAACACATACCCTATTTGCTTTCGTTGGGTAATGGTTAAATTTTCGATTTCGTCTTCTTGCTCAACTTTCAATAGTTCAATTTCATAATCCACCGATGTATCCGGTGGTACTCTAGTGTCTAAACCCTGGGATCCGTAGGCAAGGCGTGGTTCAATCCGAACCAAACATTTCTCGCCGATATTCATCAAAGTAATAGCCAAATCTAAACCTTGAATGACCTTAATTTGAACAAATAATTAATGCAGTTTAGGAATATTTAACAAAAACCTACTTCTAAATCGCTTAGTTGGACAGTGAAATTCTCTCCAGACTCCACTTCTGTCCCATTTTCCAGTGTGCATTTAAAATTAACAGTACATATATCTAATCTTTGCGGTTTAGTGTTTTCTTTCCCGTTCACCAGGATTTTCTTCAACAGTGCTCCACTGCTCAGCAAATCATCCCAATCATCATTCGTCGGTTCTGATTCGGTTTTCGAATTAGTTTCATCATCGTTATCAGATAATTCATCATTTTCTTCAAATTTTGATTCGTTCTCATTTTTCGTATCGCCGTCGTTTTCAGTTTCTTCATTAATAGGTTTCTTATCCTTAGTTTCTGCTTTATTTAATATGTCTGTGGCATTTTCCATGTTTGCTAAACTTCTTTTTTGGTTAAAAATGTTTATTTTTCGAATTTATTGTTATGTTTTTTGATCTTGATATATGTAATAAGAAAAATTATGATGATTACTGTTATGAATTTTGTTGTTATACTTAATATTATGTCTAAATAAAAGATAATTACATGTTTTACAAAATTAGAACCAAAATGTCGAACTGGTTCCGCTGGTTGACATTTAGTCAATCAGTAATTCTAAAACTTTTCTATGATAACAGTCAACCTTACAATTCGCACAAATAAGAGAAATGGAAAGAATGGATCGGCCTGAAATATAAGCTATTTTATGGAATACATTTCACCCCAGTTATATCGATTTAATATAATAATAAAAATTGTTTTACTTGTAAAATTATCTTTATTTGTTATAATTAAATATGATTTATACATGTATACATATAAAAAATTAATCTGAATCGCTTAGTCCTTCGATTTCTTCTTCTGCCTCTTCTATTTCAGTTTCTTTGTCCCAATCTTTTAATTTAGCGCTCATCATGAAATCGTCACGTAAAACATTCCATGTTGATTTATTTTCCGTGTTGCTTTCGACTTTTGTTTCTTTTTTCACGTTTCCATCAACAGGTAGTGATTTCTTCTCCATTAAAACGTCTAAAAATGCTCGTTTATCAATATTTTTCATAACGTTTTCTCGTTTCCGTTCTATAGGTCCTGCGTCTTGCAATTGTTTACTGATGTCTTTTTGTTGCATTCGAACAGCATTAAAAAGTTGTACAACTCCTTGGGTCGCAATTTTCGATAATGTCCGTTCACGATCTTTATCTAATATATTAGGTTTTAAACGGATTTTAGATAATTCTTTTCGCTAATAAATAAATAAAATACTATAATTACATATACTTTAAAATGCGTTATTCTTATTTGTATACCTTTTTCTTTGCTGGTTCACCACTTTCTTCTTTGACTTTATCTAAGTTCGCAAGCTCAGGTTTTTCGTCTTTAATTTCCCCATCGATTTGAAACCCTGGATGAGGTTTCGTCTCAACAATTTTCACATCTGATAATTTCTTTGCTTTCGAAAGCACCAGAGTTTTTTTGCCTTTTGGGTGTTTCGTTTTTAAAATTTTCTTTACTGAATCTGCCCATCCAGCATTCATAGCTTCTATAGCATCCGAATCATCACCATCCGATTCTTTATTTGATTCATTATCAGATTCGTTTTGTTCCCTTGCCTCATCCGAATTTGACATTTCATCTATAATTTTCATAGAACTATATACTTCGTTCTAGGTTTATTCATTGTATTTACCTGTTGTTATATGTAGCTGAGACTTTTTAGTTTTTAATAAAGTCATGGTTTTTTGTTGACAAGTTTAGGTTAGAATTTAAAACCACATGTGGAATTACAATGACACCAAATCGGTTAATATTTTTATTAGTTTAATGAAAATTATTTTTAAAACGTAATTTTTATATTGAAATAAAAAACTTTTTTTAATGTAATTTTAATGATTCTATTAAGATTTTGTGTTCTTCTTCGCCGCCTTACTTATTAAAACGTCAACGACAAAAATATCATCATTGAGCAGTTTGACATATATTTATATGTTTTGTTGCTATTAGTAAAAATTGCTTACATATAAATCATATAGTTAATTAATTATTACAAACAGTCTGAATTTTATTTTATAATGGTATTATTTGAAAAATGATATTTGAGTTTGTTTACTTAATAATTAAATAAAGTGGTTTAAATAATGGTACATACATTGGGTAGTAATTGTTAGTGTTTTATTTTAGTGATTCTATACCCAATAATTATCAAAATGTCAAGGTAAGATTTATTTATTTAATTTGTAAGAAATTGTATCATAACCTTTTCTATTAAAAGATCCGAATATTCAGACGAAGAAAGATATAAAATTCTGTGGTATATTATAAAAAATGATCGATATTTATCTTTAAGAGGCAATGCAGTATGGAAAGACATGGAGCATGAAAATGTAATTTTAATATTAGTATAAAATTCAGTTTGATTCAAAGTATTCGGTTCTAGGTTTGTGATAGAACTTGGCAAAGCATGAAATCGCATTTTCAAAACAAGATCATAACTAATTTATTTTATTATGATATACCACAAAATAAAAAAGATAAACTGCTCCATGGGTAATATAAATCCAATAATTAATTAAAAATACTTGGCTAACATGTTTTTTTAAGTTACAAGAGTACTTGCATTAAGAAAAAAACAAAAGATGGACGTACAGTAAGACTTCCGGTACAAAAAGTAATGATTTTTAGTAGCGATGAAGAAGAAATAATAAAACCAGTCAAACAGTCTTTGCTTAAACGAAAAGTAACACCAGATAAATTAATGACTGAAAGCTCAGATGATTCAACTGATTTGCTGAATGAAAAAGTTATAAGTAATTCAAAATAGTTTAGGAGGGAGGAAGTTGTACATGTTTTATTTGTATATATTATTTGTTGATAAATATGTTATTTAAAATATTAAATCACTCAGAAAAAAAAATTAGTAAATTTGACACTGTACCTCCCTAATTTAGAAAAACAAATAATTAAATAATGTATCTGTAGGATATTCTAATAAAGAAGACACAAATACACAAATAATTCAATTAAGTCCAGAAGTAGATTTAATAAAAATAAAAAATACTAATGGCCAGTTACAAGAAACACCGTCAAAAATTGCAAAGGTTACCCGAAATTTAAATTCACCAAACTCAAAATGCCGAAATACAAATCTCAAACGAAATATGTCTAGTAACAAATGTGATTCGTCAAATATACACATTTTTGCTTCCACTTCTAGAATAGAGGTAAACTTATTATACTTTTAAAATCATTTAAAATTAAATGTGATTGTACTTTTAGAATATAATCAGTGTTGATGAAAATCAAAAGTTAACCGAAACTGCAAATCAGGTGCAAGACAAAAAAACTATTCAATCATTAAGTAAAAGTTGTAAAACAGTAAATAAAGAGAATCAAATTGAAACAAATAATTGTCTAAAGGTTCCAGAGAAAATAAATGATACAAACAAAAATCTTAGAACAATAATAAAATGTGTTAGGTTTGAAGAAGAAGTAACCTATATACAACCAACATATTACCTTGAAACAAGAGATCAATTTGTTCAAGTAGGCAATAGTACTGAAAGCAAATCTACACAACTAGAAATAAATAAATGTGATACACCTACATCAAATACATTTGAATTGAATCCATTGGGTGATACATTTGTAGAATTTAAAATTGGCGTAGATAATCATATATTTGCTTCAGCAAGTGATATGAATCTAGCTAGTAAAGAGATTAAAGATGTATTTGCTGCGAATAAAGAAAAGATACATATCGTTAACTCAGAAACGTTTAATTTATTAAAAGGTCTGCATAATATAAATAGCGCTTGTGTTCAAAAAGTACAAGCGGCAGTTTTCAGCAAAGAACTAGACTTTTCCGGGCTGAAATCATATTTAATTCAAATGGAAGAAATTCTAAATAAAGTGAAAGAAACACATAATTTTGCGGAATCAATATCAAACATGAGTGAACATTCACAAAAACAGAATAAATTATATTCTTCTCCAAATCCCAATCAAACTCTAGAAATTCAAAAAACAGATACATTCGAATCCGAAGAAATTGATAATTCTCCAAAGCCTCGAAAAATGACTACTTTATCTGGAATTACTAAACTTAATCCATCACCAAAACCTCAAAAATATTGTTCATCACAAGAAAGTGAAAGAATGGACTTTTCGAAAGAATTATCAAATTCATGCACTTTAATTGCATATCAAAAACACACTACATCAGATTTGAAAATAAATACTCTTTCACCAGAACTCTTAAAATATTTAACTTCCACAGAACCCCAAAAATTAGATATTCTAGCAGGTATTCGAGTAAATCGAACACCAGAATATGAAAATAGAAGTTTTGATTCAGTATCAAGAAATTGTCCACAACAAAATAATTCTTTATCAGAAACTCGAAGCATTAGTCCACCAGAACTAAATGCACCAAAATCACCGCTCGTAAATATATACATTTCACCAGAATCTCAAACAAATGAGCAGGCTTCAAATAAAGTTTCGCAAAATGATAGTTCGTCGCAAACATCTAAAACAACTACTCGTAACACAAATCCTTCGCCCAAGTGCACTCAAAATTTGCAAGAAATTCAAAATAATTCCGCTAAAAATTCAAACAAGTCTAGCAGTAAACAGCAACAAAACAATAGTATAAATTGTCCTGAAAATAGCGAACCAAATTCACAACTTCTTGTATCAGTGCCTATGGAAGAGGATGCGGATATAACAAACGTAATATCATTATTGAATCATGAGAATCAAATACGATTGAATGAATCGATTGAGTTACCGTCTACATGTGAAAGTGAAGCTTTTTACACGGCACAAAGCCAAAATTTAAATGCTACGAATTAATCATTTTTAAAATTTTTATTTGCGAATATTTCTGAGTACTTCAACATTAATTTTATATTATATGATAAGATTTATATATATTGTTTCGTTGAATTTATCTATACAATTAAATTCAATTTAAAAAATAAATAAAAATGTTTATTATATATTATAACTATTGAAAATCCTTTTTCATCCCCAACTTCATTTAATTGGTATTCTATTTTGTTTGTTCTTTATTAAGAATATTTAGATACATTATTTTTAGATTATTGATGTAAAAGTGTCGAATTTTTTGAAATGATTCTATTTATTTTATTAACAATATTTGCAAAGTAAACACGAATTCATAATTTAATAGTTAATTTTAGCAATTAATTGAAAATAATTATATTTGGCCAAAAATAGTTGTTAGATTGACTTTAAGGTGTACAGACGCTCTTTAGTACTCAACGCCACCAACATTATACACCATCACTTATTTCGTTTATTGTAATATTTATCTAATACTTATTTGCGTATTTTTACCATTAATCAAAATATGACTTTATTTTTACGCAAAATGTACTATTTTCATTCTTTTTTTTCTATAAAATGGCAGTGTTATTCTTCCTTCTGCGCATCTAATTCTCACAGCTTTTTTTGGTGATCAGTAAATACTTATTTGTCGTATTGGAAATAGCGTTCCACACGCATACGTTTTGTGTCTGATAATTCTTGAAATAAGATTGTTTTCTGAGTAGACTTTTCTTCACTGATACTTTGCATAATATATATTTTTCGTTATATTTGTGAATTTGTAGAGACAACTTATAACATTTACAACATGTACATTAACCGTTCGTAAACATATTAAATGATTTAAAAAATAATATATACTTTAGATCCTATTAAAGAAAAGTCAAATATAGCTATACAAACAATTACATTAAACTCTAAAGCAAATTTGATAAAGGGATTAAGTTCTGATGATTTATCTGAAGAAATTTCTTTAAATATACCCAAAATTTCACAAAAGTTAAATTCAAACAGCGCACAAAGTACACAAATTAATGCAGTTCCTTCTATTAGAAATGAACAGGTAGATTAATTATATTTTTGTATTAATTTTAAATAAACTTTAATTATAATTTCAGAATACGATTATTAGTGATACCGATACTGATCCGTTTAGGTTAGTGTTTTAAAAATTAATATGTACATTTTTTTAAAATAATTATTTATGATAGCAAGGAAGAAGATGAAAAAATATTTAAGTATTTCCGCCAAGATAGAACATATAATAATGCTATTAGTATAGATAGTATTGAAATTTTTCAGTTATTAAGAAAACATATTTTTTCGCGGAGTAAGTTTTAAATCATTTGTTTTATATAATTAAAAACTAATACAAATTTTATTAAGGGACTGCCAGTGTATTAAAAGACCGCTTTTTGAATTATATTTTCCCGAAAATATATCTTAATTTAGATATACCTAATTCTGAAAAGATATCTATCTTTCATGCTATAGGTAAGTTATTTTTTAAATTTTTAATTAAAAAAAATACTGACTAAAGACATTATTTTAGGATTAAATATTCCAAAAGAACTTGAAGAACTCATTTCCGAATTAGCAAAAAAACATAATGATTTAAAGGAACTTAAAAGAATAAAACGACAAACCCGGTTTAAAAATATATTAACTGCAAAGAAATTAAAAAAACAAAACAAATTGATGGAAAAAATTGCTCGGGGCCGAAATTTAAAAACAAACGATCTAGTAGAAAGAAATATAGAAGATAAATCAACAACGTGTCCTAAAAGAATACGTAGATATAGCCAAGGTCCTCAAGAATTAGCAACTAAATTTGAGTTAAATCTGTTTAGTGATAACTTAGTCAATGTTAAAATTAGTTCAACCGATTATATATTTGTTTCTAAAAGTGAAATAAATAAATTATCAAAAAAAAATAAAGAATTATTGGTATCTACAAAAAAACATATTCACGTAGTAAATACTGATTCAATTAATTTATTACATAGTTATTTTAAAAATAATAATGCTTGTGTTAATAAAATTGAAACAATCGTCTCTAATAATAAAATGAATTTTGAGGAAATACAACCACATTTAACGGCAATGGAACAACTTTTAAATGCAATTAAACTATCTATGTCGAACTCAAGTTTGCCGCAAGAACAACTTCAGTAGAACTTAACACTACAGATGTAGATTTTTCATTCAATACGAAAGAAGATACGGAAATTCATTATTGAATATTTGAAACTGACGAAATTAATGGTGCACCAAATCCTCAAAAAATTGCTACTGTTTCTATTTCTAAAATTAATTCAAATAATATTTCAAGAATGAAATTTAAAACAAATGGAGAATTTTGCAAAAAAAAAAACCAATTTACTGAATTTTCGTTTGAATCACTAAATAATTTGCCAGAGTCTAATAAAATATTTAACTTCGACATTGTAGTGCTATAATTTTTTTGTTAGATTATCAAAAAATGGAGCAAAATTAGATAAAATTAAATCTAAACTACTGTAAATTTAATCACTACAAAAGTACATAAAAGAAGTTTTTCGCAAGAATATTAAACAACTTGGGCAGAATATTATAAAATAAATGATTACTCTATATTTCCTTGTGTATTTTATTTCCGAAATTAATTTATAATATTCTATGCATGTTATGTATATTATTTATATATATATTAACTTTTTTTAATGTTAATGTGTCTTAAAGAGAGAAATAAATAATTACGCTAAACAAACTAATAACTCTTAAAATATTGACTATGAACATCCTGCACTTATTAATAAATATAGAATTAATGAATATAGAAATAGATATACAGTAAACTGTCGCTCAGAGAAATCCTTCAATTACAAAATCACTCAAACTGCAGAAAAATAATAATTTATTCAATAAATGATAATTGTTAAGTTAACAATATGGCGGACGTCGAATTGGTCATGGATGAAAAAGAATTGAATGATTTTGTTATAAAAGAAGATTATTTTATTTAGTTAATAATTAAAACTAGATTGTTTCCGGTGTTACTTGTCGAATTTTTAGAATATTTTTGCCGCTTAGTATAGCTTGCATATATTCGGGTAAAGGCAAAATGACTAAATTACGTTTGATTAATTCCTTAATCGTTTCAATCACGTTATTCGACCGAAACGTTATCATCGCATCATTCAATGATTCACCATTCATTTGGTCAAAACCACCTATCGGCGTCCAAGTAGCATCCTTTATAGACACGGCAAATTTTTCGATTTTCGGTGGCGTTGAACCATACACTTTTTCTGCGTAATTCGCTCGATTGGTCTCTTGATTAAAGTTTACACTATTCGGGGTTTCATGATATGTTAATAATAATTTTGGGGTCTCAAGTAGAGCTTGACCACTGTGAACTTTCCCTTCACGGTTTCTTAATATTTTGAGTAATTCCTTCGCATTTTTACCACATAAATTGTACGGTTCACACCGAGAATAACCTAGACCTTCGCCGACAGCACTAACAATATCTTTTTCTACGGAAGCTCGCGAACTAAATAAATACGGAAATCCCAGGAACATTTTAAAATAAATTGATCCCAGTTTCCGTAACAGACCCGTTCGTTTTACTCGTATTTTTTTCGTTACGTTTATAATATAGTGGCCGCCAAACTGTATACATTGAATGTCGGATAGTACGTTACGGTCACGTAAGACATTTGTCACATTTGCTTTGATATTTTCATTGTCGGTACGGTGTTCAATGTCATCTTTTAATAAGTAAGTCCACCAAGTTCTCGTCTGTGAATTAGCAATAGCTAAAATTAAATAAATAATTTATGACTAATTAATTTGGATCCGATTCTAGAATTCGAACATTTAAAAACTTTCTTACTCAAATTTTGCGCAAATTTAAAAATTCAATAATCATTATTTAAAAAAAAAATAATATAATTTTATAAATTTATGTTTGAAAAGGTTAATATTTTATTTCAATTTATCAAAAAGTCGTTATAGGTTTATAAAAATTTACAAAACATTTAATTTTTTTAAATAAAGAATTTGGAGCCTAATATTTAAACAGTTTTCTACAAACATGTAAATTTGTTATATATATTTTATTACTAGTTGGCAACAATGAAAGTAATATGGTGTTCTCTGGAAGAGATAGAGTGAGTGAATGATAAATGTGTACTGACCTAATAGTGTTAAAACTGTAATACGCTCTTTAATTTCACTGTCATCCAATTCGTTTTCTACGACAATTTTCCCAATTACTTCTATAATATTTTTTTTCGTAATCGCCTCTTTATTAATTATTAAACGATTTTGTAGTTCAGTCCAGGTAAATTCTGGGAATTCATGAATAGCTATATCACACAATTCTTGCAATTTGAATCCATTTAGAGTACGTTTTAAAATATTAATTTGTTCTGCAAAAAATCACTTTTAGGTTATATATGTTTCGAGTTTTCTTGTTTTATTCAAAAACAAATTAAGATTTTTATTACCTGTAGACATGTTGAATACTTTTGTATGTTTAGGGATAATAATAAGGACAAATGCTTTTTTTTTATTTTTTATACAAATATAACTGCTACCCGCCTAAATTTATTTTCTTGTTTATTTGAAGATCAAAACTTTAAATAGTGAACGGGCATGAATCATGATTTCCTCATCCACTCATGATCGCATGCATATGAGTAGTGCTCAGCAGGTATATTTCTGTTGCATATAAGGTGATTCCAAGTGGCTTTTATTGATGTACGAAAGAAGACCAATTAATACAATGGAGGAAAAGTTTATAATTAATAAAACTAAATTAAAATTATTGAACTATAATAATATTTGTATTATTCTATTCTTATCGTGTATAAGCAATAGTTCTGAAAATTCAGACATTTGTGATAAAGTGAACAATGAATGTTTTAGCGACAAATCAAAATTGCCACAAAATAGGTAGATTATATATTATAAATAATGTAACTAAAAAAATAACTTTTATAAACGGATTTGAGAAAATTAGAGTTTAATTGCCTTCTATTGATACAATTTCATTTTTGTAGTTTATTATTTATAATTTTTACTAATCGATGTTATTTTAATTTTCTTATATTCGAAATTTTATTTTTACTATTTATAGATATATTTTATATGATGTTAACCCTCCAGAAGGCTTTAATCTCCGTCGAGATGTTTTTATGCGTCTAGCAATATTTGCACATGGTTTGCAAAAATCAGACAATAAAAATTTAAACAATTTCAAACTAGTTTTACCGCCTTGGTCGGATTTATACCATTGGAAAAGTGCAGAAAATAATATGCACATTCCATGGTCGCAATTTTTCGATTTAGACAGTCTACAACAATTTGCACCTGTAATAGAAATGTATCAATATTTCAATGGTACATTTCTTAAAAGTTATTAATTAAATAAACATCTTTTTCTAACATTTTTGAACACTTGCAGAAGTAGGTTCAAATTATAAAAAACTTAATATAGAAGAAGTATATATACTGCAGAATTATGGAGATATGTTTGAAACTGGTAATTTTGAAGAAAAAATGTCAGTGGACGCTTGTGATGAGCAGAAAAGTGTAAAATTTTATAATTATGAAAATATTACAACAAATAATTTAAAATGTTTATCCTTTCATGGGCATGCTTCACAATTGACCAGTATTTTAAAAACATCTAATTCTAGGTACTCATCTTTTTTTAAAGGAACATTTATGAAGCATTTAAATTAATTACGCGTTTTAATTTTAGATCAATATTTTTTGATCATGCTGAAATAGTTTTACATGATCGATATGGAGATCAAATATACTGGCAAGCAAGAAGAAGTATGCGTTTCAATAAAGAATTGTATTCAATTGCAAATACAATTAGGGGAAAATATTTAAATTCGACCAATAGTGCAGATAATATTATTGTCTCCAGTTCTTGGATGGATGAAAAGGTATGTCTATATATACAACCAATTTGGTTTTATGTTTTATTTATTAAATATCTTTTTCTATTGTCTATTTAAATATATATATATATATATATATATATATATATATATATATATATATATATATATATATATATATATATTTATTTATTTAGCCTCATCGTACCGCTAAGGGAGGACCGTATTTATGTGTTCACTTAAGACGACGTGATTTTTTATGGGGACGACCAAATGAAATTCCTGATTTAGAAAATGCAGGTAGACAAATTAAGAAAATATTAAACAAAAATCATTTGTCGACAATTTTTGTTGCTAGTGATGCACCTAGAAAAGGTAATACGTTTTTTTACTTAAATCATTATATATACATATTAATTTGTGTTTCGTTTTCAATGTGAAAATATTAGGCAAGTTAGGTATCAAAATCGTGATTATATATTATTTTTTATAGAATACGAAGATTTAAAAAATATATTAAATAAATATAAAGTCATTAAATATACGCCTTCCAAACAAGTAATGACGAAATATAAAGATGGTGGTGTAGCAATAATAGAACAAATAATTTGTTCGTATGCGTTTTATTTTGTTGGTACCCATGAAAGTACATTTTCATATCGGATACAAGAAGAGCGTGAGATTTTAGGATTCCCGGCGGAAAGAACATTTAACAGGTTATGTGGCGATAATAATAATACATGTGAAAACCCTTCTGTATGGAAAATAGTTTATTAATTCAAAAATAATACAAGTCAATCAAATTGTAGTCATTAAATGTAATTGTTGTTGATAATTTTCATACATGAACTGCTTCGTTTGTTCCTGTATCAGCCGACATTGCTTCGCGATTTTCGTAAGCCCAAAATCCGTGGAATTCTATTAGAATACTTATCATTGTGTCACCTTGGCCACTGCAATAAATATTGCGGTTATTTATTTACAAATATACTTTTAGTACATTTTTAAATGCATTTCCCAACGCCCTAATTTTGCTTTTAATTTATTTCATGTTTTAATTAGAAATATAAATAATTTAAAAATACTCAAAATAAAGTATGTGTTCTAAATCTCCAAATTTGGCGGCAATTGAAAATAGTAGCAGTCATAGTAGTATGATAAATTATTAAATGTTGACTATGTCACATTCATTTCTGCTTTATTTTTAAGAATGATATATTTTAGACAGTTAACTGAAATAATACAAATGTAAGAAGCATACTACTAACTGTAGTCAAATAACTGAATTTTTGTATATTAATTTAAAATATTAAATATAAGGCAAAACAATTAAAAAAAAAACTATTATAATTAGATTTACCAAGATAATAAATCCTGTAGTGTGATTCTGGTTGGATCAGCGGGTTTAACCATATCATAAATCTCATCTTTTACATCTTCAAAATTAACAATTTCTGCACCATGCGCGGTCATTTGTTCTTGTATCGCCTAAAAATGATTTTATTTATCGCTATATTTTCAATACTTTTCAATAAAGTCATAAATTGCACAAAATATTGGAACTAAATAGTAAATAAAAATTACTACAAACTTAAAATGAATAAATGTAATTATGATTCGATTCAATCATAATATATAAATATCAAGCATTTTTAGTAATTATTTTCATAAGTTATTCTTACTATTGACAAAATAATTAATAGTATAATTATATAAACCAAACGAAGATTGGCGAGTGACGATTAGTGTAAAAACGTCAGTTTGACTTGTTTATATGCACTAGTGAATGACTTATAGCACATGTTAATCATACTATAATTATTACGTAGTAAGTATCAACCAATGGAAATATAGGCGATATTAAATTTCTCAACTTATAAATAAATATAGATTTCGCAACAAATAAATCTTATATACAAACTGAGTTATAATCGTTTCTAACTTACACGAAAGAAAAAATTCAATGTAAACGCATTTAAATATCCCTGTGAATTAATATCCAAGATTTTAAACAGAAAATGAATGCTCTGAGGTTCTTGTCTGTTCTCTAACGCTAGTACAAAGTCTAGATAAGTTTTGTAGTCCATTTCACCATCGTACGTTAAACATTCTTGAAAAACGCGATCGAGAAATACACCAGTTAATGTTCCTGTGCCGTATCTAGAGAAAAACCATTACTTTATTTATACAAGTTGTTAATAATTTGAAATATTTAAATAATACCCCGACAACTCTTCTTTGTTGAGCATACCATTGTGATCTCTATCTAAGTTTAAATATTGCCCATACACTCTTAATGCTGATGGAGCAGAAAACCAGTTTTGCTCTTGTAGATCTTTTGGTAAATCTTCATCACGAAGCTAGTTTTCAATTTAAAATCATATATCGTTTTAAGCTTTGTTCGCATCAAGTAATATGAATATATATTGTTAACAAATTTAATTTTTAAAGTTCAATCAACGATGTATTTCAAATATTATTACCTCTAATAAATCATCCAAGAAACTACAGGCTAAAATATCCTGAATTCGAACTCGTCCTGTACGTAACGGATCTAAAAAGAATAAAAACTTCCGAACAGCTGTACAAACGTAAAAACTGTGAAATGATTTTTCTAATCCTTCAAGTTGTGGTAAAGTTGGAATAAGCTCCAATATATAATTTTCCAAATCCTGTAACGATTGTAATTCAACATAATGAAGCCGAAAACAAACATTATTATGCTAGTTACAGTTTCCCGCAAATAGCCTTGCCCTGTAACGTCATACAATGATAAACCAATTCTTGTCTGATGGAACCAAACTTTACGCATTGCATAGTTGAATAGTGACATGATTGATACTCTGCCATGAGGATCACCTTGTTGAAGCTTGGCAAACACTGTTGCCGTAAAATACGGTCTAAATCGTTGGAAATTATAATTCATCAAAAAATATATATATAACAACATTTCATTGAGCACAATACTGATTTTTCTTTTATTTTCTCTAATTTTATTCTTATATTATACGCGTGAATTTATTTATTACCTGCATTTCGCTCCGGCTAGTTCAGCAACTTTTAAAAAATCTGTGTAATTAATAAGTTGTTCATCAGGCGAAAATGGAGGTGAATGGTGTTTGTCCAGTAGTAACCACAGTGCCTATACAAATCGATTTAGATATCAAATCTTTAAAATATTAAATAAATAAACCTTTAATTCGTTATTGTCTAACAGCGCACGACTTCGCCGTTGTAAAAACAGCGACCGCGCTTCCTCGCGGAATTTTTGCTGTAAAATATCATCTTCATCGGGTAGTTTGAAGAAGAACCTAGGAATTCTTTTGTAGCTACTATCGTTTTCTTTCTTATCACATTTCCATTCGTTGTAATATTTTTGAAAGTAAAGATCTTCCACTTTTTCCAATTCTTTTTGCCGTTCTTCTTCATTCGCCTTCTTTTCTAAAAAAAGGTATATTTCAAATTTAATATTTACCAACAATTTTGTATGTCAACATGTTTAACCTTTAATTTTAGCAGCTTTTTGTTTTAATATTTCTTTTAAATCCATTTAAAGTATTTTAGGTTAAAAACTGTTGAAATTTAAATGACAAGTAGTTGGATTAATGCAGTAGCGGCGATAAAACATGATCAAAGGGAGTCCCCGGCATTGAAATAATATTTTGCAATGATTTCGCGAAGAGCACTAATTTATTTATATTTTGATTATTATTTCGTTTAATAGAAATAGTACATTCTTTCTATATTTATTCTTTAATCCAGAGGAGTTCCGCATTTTCTAATAAATTTACTAGCTAGCAATATTTAAACTTATGCATTTTTGAGTGTTAAAACGCTATGTATAGTAATATATTTTTGGTGATTTTGTAGAATCAAATCGGTTTCTCAAAATTGAATATTATTTTCAATTGCGCTTATAACGTTATACAAAATAGCACCATTACTCTATATTTATGTTTTGTATTTGCAAAACTTCAATATAAAATGGTAAGAGTAGTTTTAATTTATTTACTTTAAATATCGCTTGTGCCTGTCCGTTCTTGCTCACAACATTAGCTCACAACAAAAAAGGTTGTAGGCTCTGGCGCATTAATAGTGTCGGGGAAAGGATGAAGGGTGGTCAGAAGTTGTTAGCCGAAGCTCGAAGTGCTCTTTGTGTGTTCTCTGGTTTCTGTGCTGTGCAATTGTGATGTAAAGTGTGAGACAATTTTCTTTACTTTCTATTATTTGGTTATAATCTGATCCTAGAATTCTACGTTTATCTTCAACAAGGTAAAATGGGTTTATTTAATTTTTATGAAGCCACATGAGATGCCATCGTTACTATAAAATATGTTGTTTTTGATGTTGTCATAGCAATGGTTCATTACATGTTATGCCACTATTATTTATGGTGCAATTCTGTATAACTCTTGAAAAGAATATAGAATTTCGTATGAGTCTTTATCCTATAATTTCATAGTTTATTTTTATAAAAGATACCGCGAATAGCAACATTCATATGAAATGATATACTGATGCAACCAAAACGAAGTAAATATTTCTTATATGCATTTATAACATACGTATGTATTCTATTACGGTACAGAAAATCACAGTTTCTGAGAACAAAAAAAGATTTTATGTCAACGCATAGACAATAATAAACAAGAGTATATTTTGAAGAAAAGGTATTAAATTTTATTATATAATTAAAAATATTAAAACGTAATAAATAATAAAAATTTTATATAAATAATAATATTGTGTATTAATATATAATCATAATAATTTATTTATCCAATTTTCATTCTTCAGAATCTATGTCGATACTTTTGTTTACCACTGGTAGAAAATTTGAGTAGGTTTCGAACAATCTCAAATAAACAACGGCAGCTTTGTACACAAACTCAAATTGTGACTAAAAACAAAAATCATAACAATGATAAACGGCATTTTTTTACAATGCACCAAATTACTCTGATTCAATTAATATTGCAATGAACCTGAGTTTGTTAGTCTATCACAAAAATAATAATACCTTATCAGTTACAAATTGATTCCGATTTCGTCGAATAACGCGAACAGCCAAACATGGATCACATTGTTGCTCCAATTTAATTTTTTCGATCACAAAAGATAATGCTACGAATAATCCCGATGCAGTTGCTCCATCACTGTAATCATATTTTTGCGTTATTATAATAAAATGAACATCAAAATGCAATTCTATTATACATATACGTACTAGCAAGTTACAACCATTGGGTAATTTCCTCTAGACATTTTTTCAGCGTCTTCCCAGAGCATCACTAAATCTTCAATATTATTTGGTACTTTCTCTGTATGGTTCCAATTTTTAAATTGTATTATTTGAACTGTTGATGTTATGTCCTACACACATTACATATTTAATATATACAACGAAAGTTCTTTTTAACAAATACTCACATCTGTATTGTTATGAAGAATAACACTATGTATATCGTAAATATCATATGATTGCAATGTTTGATATGTTATTGTTAAATGTGCCAATTCTTCATTATTGGTTGCCCAGAAAGTACAACAAGTCTAGAAAAATTATAATGAAAAATCCAAATAGTTCTTATATTTGAATACGAATTTGTTATTCATTTCTACGTGGAAGAAAATTGTTTTTTTATTATATTTTTGGATATAATCGCGCATGCGCCATGAGAACATATAATCTCTAAGATTTTGGTGATTGGTTTTCATATTTTGTTAAACAAAAAGTCAAAATTGTGTAACTTATTCGGGATTTTAGTGGCAATATTAAAAAATAATAAATTGACTATGCTTTACTTCGTCTTTAAGTGGTATAGTATTAAGCGAAACAATCACTTTCACTTCTTTCTCCATGATCATTCTCCAGAAGTCGTTATATGTCCAAGGCATTGGTGATTGTGTTACAATAAATTGTTCTTTAAATCGAAAACCATCAACAGGAACTGCATTTATGTAATCAGAATTCTCGTCTTCAATGGGATACCGTGAAATGTAGATTCGATTTACCACTAGAATTGATGTAATTACTAAAACGTCTACCATAAACAGTTAAAATCTCGTACGAGGAACAATACTCTCAAATCGGTTTTTAGAATTATTTACTGGATCTGGTGCTTTTATTACTGAAAATGTGAGCGCTTTATCTTGCCAGGCTGTTTCCTGTAGGTAGTTTAGCTGTGTTTCTAGACCACCTTCGTCTATGAAGTTTTCGACTGCTGCCGAAAATTCATTGTTACATGGAATTGTTGTATTTGGCGCTAGGAGACTCTCTAATAATACCATATGTACTAGTTTATATTGGTCCTGAAAACATAATGACTAAATCCTAATTACGTCTTATACATATAGCGACATAAAGTGGAAGATAGGGTATAAGTATATTTTTGAAAAGAAAACATTTTGTATGTATGTGTGTGTTATGACTAGAGGACCAATGCTCACTTGTAATGATGATTTAAAATTTAAGTCGGTTAATTGGAAGTGGGTAATTAATTTTGTTGTTAAAATATATTTCAAGTTAAGCTTGTTAAAAATGTAAATAGAAATGTGTTTAACGTACGATATTATCGACCAAATTTGCTCTTTCCTCGCGAATTTCATGCAGATATCTGAATACATCAATTGCCGCTTCTCCAGCGGCCATCCTTAGACAAATATCGCATAAAATGATTGTGCCCGTTCGTCCAACTCCCGCACTGTAACCAAAGAAATGTTAGTTTCAAACATTTGTTTACAATATTCAATTTTGACATATGTAGGTATATCGTTTTTATAGGATTACATAAAAAGAAGTTGATATATTATTGAAAAAAAAAAAAAAAACAATTACATATATATATATTTATAGATATGATAAATCAAGATTTAGGACCGGTATTTCCATCTCCGAATAAAGCCGTAGATAAGCTATTTAGTCGTTAGTTCAATTGTTTACTTGTAAATATGCTATGCCTAACAGTTAGATAACTATCTGGAATTTATCTGAAGATGGATTATAAAAATACATTTACCTGCAATGCACAACAATCGGAGCGTTTTCTTGCGATATTGTCAAGATTTTCTGCAAAAATGGAACTAACGATTGCGGATACAATGGCACGCCATGATCTGGCCAAGAAGTGAAGTGCAGTTGTGTTACCTAAAATTCAATAGAGTTCTCAAATATTCAAGAAATAATATTTTAAAAAAAACACACTATTCTTTTTTTGCCTTTCTTTTTAACTTCAAATGTCCGGAATTCATAATCTGCGTAAACTTCTAATTTAGCGAAATGCACTTCTATAGAGGCGTGCTTCTCTGTTGTATCAATGTTTGGCCAGTATTTTTCACATTTTTTCTAAAACAATATAAATGTTTGTGTTTTACGATCATTTTACAAACAGTACCTACTATATATATTTTACCTTTCCTCCTTCAATAACGTTGGCAAGCATAAGAATATACTGTACTTTTTCTTGCCAAATCATTCGCCAAAAATCACTGACTGTCGTTACTTTTGGTCCTTGCGTTGCTATATAAGCTTTTCTTTGTTTATATCCCTTTAAATAAAAAGATAAATCATTCTTTTGTGAATGTTTTTGGTAAAACAATAAATAATGTATAGGTTGCTATGATTTTAGTATTTGATTTTTCAAAGGAATAGTAAATTTACTAATCATTCTTATGCGCAGTAATTCTCAAATTAACAACTAATTAGTATATAAATAAGAGATTGTATCATTTATGCTCATTGAAATACTTTTATTAGTACTCTAAAACACAAGGTGATGTTCCTCAGTTATTATTTATTAATTAACTTACGCTTATATAGTTGGCATTAATGTAGTCCGAATATTGATCGTTATTAATAATTTCCAGTTTAACTCTAGTGTGATCATCTGGAAAAAAAATTATATAAAATTTATTTAGAAAAGTTATTAGTTTTAAAGATACATACATGCGATTAGATTATTGTAACGGTTTTTGAATTTATTTTCCTTGATAATTCCGTATTGCCATGGTTTGGTTTGTCCTCTTGGGAACAACTAAAATAAATGGATATTATAACTATATTTCATGTTGAAATATCCTAACAACAAGGGCATAAAAGGATAAATTGTACAAGCCAAAATTATTATTTATATAGGTATATGTTGTTTAGGTTTGTTACCGAATGTTGTTCTGTTAATTCTCCATTTTCTAATGCTTCTTTGATGTATTGTTCCAAATTCTTGAGAAGCACCAAACGCGAATGGATCATATTTGTCGCGGTTTTATTTATCTCTGCTTCAACTAACTGCGGATGGATTATCATAATTAATTATTTTTTTATTTTACCGTTCCAAAACCTTACTCTGTACTGATGGAGATAGTTTTGGACTGCAATCTTAGTATTATTAATTACCTTGTTTTTCAAGCTGGGTTTGCGAGCAATAGCTGACCCTCTTGATCTCGCATCATCTTTTGATGTTTGAGTTAAAGGTATCACATCTGGTTCACGGTGCGTCTCTGCATTTGAATTGAATTATTATAATATTCACAATTTTATGAAAATAGAATTTCTCGCAAAGAATGCATCATATTATACAATCTACATACATACCTGTTTGAGCAAGATTTAATCGCAGCATAATTGATCGTGGCATGTTTGTTTTGCTGAGAGATTTTCTGCAATGATGAATCGAATGAAATGTGAATATTACATAACGATAATTAACAGCATATTTATTCACCTGTAGACGAAACATACTATCACGGGTGCAATTAGAAACAGCAACAATAATG
>JADQWA010000217.1:43592-102752 GCA_018344505.1 Nebria ingens riversi
ATATATATATATATATGTGTGTGTGTGTGTATAATTATAAAGCTATTCATTTTGTTTAATTAATATTAAAATAATAATTTCTAAGAGCGAAAGAAGATTATAATAATTATTTTTTACTTAGTTTTTGAAGCTAAAATTTCTGCTGGTACCGCGTATTACTTTACAATGGTTTTAAAGGCTGTAATGGGAAACAAAAGAGACAAATTTCAAATGAAAACAAAGCACTTCTTAGATAATGATCAAAGCCATCTTGAAAATAATAGCTTGTCTTTTGACAGTTTAATTTCGTATAAAAGCATGACATTACTTTGTCGTAAGTTGTTCACTAGGTCTGAATTTAAAAATGAATCTTATTTCTTTGTTTAATAAGAAACGTTTCCTTTTTAAATATATTTAAATTGAAAAATATTATTATCTGCGCTTGGATGATTAAATTTATAAAAATTAAATTAAAATTAGTTTTCGCAGGAAAATGATGATATGGGAAAGAAAGTACATAAATGAAAATTTCTTTTCAAGTGTGAAATGGCTATTTATTTTTAGTTTGATAAAGTAATTATTTTAGTACACATATTTGTAGCTTAACAGTTGGTATTCGTGTCACATGAACATAGAGGACGGTTTAATAGTAAATACTATACTTTTGATTATTAAATAAAATTTAGAAATCTTAACTACATAATAAACGATCGTGGTTTTCACCGCATATAACTTTTCCACGAATACGATGCATGTCGGTATTGCAGTATACTAACTGCTTACATATCTACAGTACCTACTACAATATCATATGTGTATGTATGTACTTGGTCAATGTGAATTGAATTATGTATAATGTTTAGAAATTCAACATAGAAATTATTAACGCCAGTTAAAATTATTTATATTCGCGTTTCAAATTTGTTGCAAAATCATATTTTATAATGGAATAAACCGTATAAAATGATTTAGCACTAAAATGTCCGGTTTATAAAGTCATTTATATGTATATGGATGTTAAGTTCGTATTTTTTATGTTAGTTTAATGCTAAATAGATCTACCTACTACAATTCTAGAATGTTCTGTGGATGGATTTCAATTAAAAAGCAATTTAAATACTCGTATTAGTTTTAATTTAAAAAAAGATTATTATTTTTTATACTTTTGCTAATTTTTATTGATAGGAGCAGAGTTGTAGAAGATATCTTTCTTATTTATAATTTACGACAATACGGCGCGTAAAACTAAATCGTGCAAAGTCAATTGATTTTTATATAGGTAGATATAATAAGATTTCTTTTTATTAGGTAATAAGTCAATTTAATAAAATAATGTATTTTATCAGATAATAAATCAACTGATTTATTTTCTCATTACACTCAGTGTAATACACTGTAAAAAAACGTAATGTACGTTTTTATATAATGCAATTTTACTGAATTTAAGAAAATTGTGATCTTTTTATAATAAAAAATAAAATTACATGATTATTAAGTGTAATTTTATAACAACTCTAGCTACATACATATTTTACAGTGTGCCTTAAAAGCCTTGGGTCACTAAATCGACTATTTGTAGTTTTTTTGAAAAAAATATCCATAAAAAGTTAACGAATTTTTAAAATCGCGTAATATCGAAAATACATAAACTATTCGATGACCTTCATTCATCTTCACAAATAAAATGTGGTGGAAAGAAACTTCTAATCATCATCTAAAAATGATTGAAGTTCTTTTTTGTGATTAAAATTCTTTATTAATTTAACACGTGTCTTCATATCCCTGAGAAAAAAGTGTATACAGGACATGAGTACCCATTTAAATTCCATATTCAACCATTAATACGCCTTATTACATCTTATAGTACAAAGTACGTGTTTGTATACCTTTTTATGAGAGCACAAATTCTGTGCCTGTATCGTTAGTTAACCTACTTTCGTTGTACCATCTTCAAAAATACGTGTTGTCGTTCAAAAAAAATGGTAAAAGAAAAAACAACAACACTTGTGTGATAATGTACAGTGTTGTTCGTGCCGTTGAAAGAGATGAGAAGAAATCTCATTGTGTTTGTATGTATAACCATTGTACCGAGACTCGTTTCGAGAAAATTTGATTTGTACTTCTTACAAATGTCCCGTGCGTTTTGTGCCGCAAGAAACATCAAATTGTGGGTTAGGAACATCAAGGTTATCCGATTGTTTTCGATGTTTTTCACTTCTTAGTAGAGGAGGCGCGTGAGTGAATTTATGAATGAAATATTTTATATCGTGTCAGATCTATGCTATTTATCATATATTTTTAAGATGCTATTGAGATATTTAGATATCTTTTGAAAGAATTTACGAACCATTTAATATTGAATTATAGTGTGTACTTAAAAGTACTGAACCTTCTTAGCTTTTTCTTAGAGGAAGCGTATTTAAACATCTGCAGTGTCTTGCAATGGACTTTATACGTAGTAGATATATTTTGTTTAGTTAGAAAAGATATTAAAATATGTTTTAAATATTCAAATAAATATAATTATTCATTACGCTATTTTAGAAATGATTATTATGGCCGGACGTTTTTTATTTTTCACATGAACTTAAAACCTAACAAAATATTTTTATATAATATTTTTAATATTTTACTAACCTTTGAAACGCTTCTATGACAAAAGTTTAAAGTTTCATCACTTTACCTTCCACAGTTTAGGCTGTTTTTAAGCTGGCACACACACACACACACAGACACATCGTCGTCTTATTTATCAGCGAAATCTACATTATCTTGTGTATACAACACAATTAAACATCGGCCATGTGTTGGCCCTAAACTTTCTTTTACGTAGTTAGTATATTTAGATTTGATAGTATATAAATTAAAATATAAAATGTTTAAATTTCAAAAAAAATACTTTCATTCATTGTCCAATAAAATTGTAAAGTTAGTTTATTGTCAGATTTCCAAAGAAAACATATGTATTTTAAATTTTAAATGTTGGATTTTATAGTAGTATAAAGAAAATATAATTATTCATTACATATTATTAAAAATTATTATGGCCGGGCATTTTTTAGTTTTTAAATTAACTTTAAACCAGAGAAAATATTTATATATAATATTTTAAATGATTTACTAACCTTTGTAACGGTTTTTCACTAAACTTATTTGTGACACTGACAATAAATGTTAAATGTCAAAATATTTGAATATTTAAAACAGTTGACATGCATAGTAGATATGATTTATAATATATAATTTTCCATACCTATGTAACTATGGCAATATAAATAAGATAATAGCAGTTTTCTCGTAGCTGGTACACTTTTTGAAGAAATGTTTCAAACAAAAGTTGTTCAAATCATTAATATCTTGAACTTTAATTATAACTATTTTACTGTAAGTGCAGCCGTTTCGAAGATATGCAAAAAGTGTCTCAAGTAAACATGCACTTCCGGTTTGAATATGATTTTCAAAATAGTAGGTTTTCTTCCCAGGCATATACAAATCTTAAGTTTAAAGTTTCATCATTTTATGTTCAACAGTAGAGCTGTAGAGCGCATACACACACACACACAGACGTCATTTCAAAAATAGTCAGACTCGATGCAGGGAAGGTCAAAAGTTGTATTTCCGTTAATATTTCGAGTTTTTCTTTTGTTGATTACAATACTTACTTATTACTTCGTAAAAGAATGTAAAAACTACTAATTATATAAATGAGACAATTTAAACGTTGAAATATGTATAAAGTAATACACATAAACAAATATAGTCACCTACGTATATTATTCTAAAAAATTCAAAAACACGTCCAGGTTTGCGCACGACGCACGACCCTTGTGGCTAGTGTCAGTTAGTTATGGCTTATCATGCCGTGTGTTCCACGTGTTTGTGCAATGAAATGTGTGTGATAACCAGGAAAAAACAGCTCGAAAATATGTGAAAACTAACAATTGCAACGTGTTTAAGTGTTTGTGATATCAATTGATGAGCAGGATGGTGTTCATTGGAAAATGTAAGTGCATTTATAGCTTATTCATTGGCGTCAAGTGTTTGGTTATGTATAGGCAACAAGTTCTTGTAGTTTTAAAGGTGTATTGTATACACACTTGCACAGAACTGTTCAAAAGCAAGATACAATACGGTAATGTCTATAAATTTGTTAGAAAAATATACGTAGGTATATTTTTATAAGATTTGTAAAATATTAAAGTCTCTTTATAGAATTTATAGTCCAATTCTGAGCAAGTAACAAAATATTTATATAGTAGGTATATAATAGGTACTTAATAAGTGTTTTCTAACTTTTGAAACACCTTTTCACTAAATCAATTTGTCATAAATTATTGTTAAATGTCAAATCCCAAATTATTTCGAGATCTATTTGTTTCATGATTACAATACTTACTTATTACTTCGTATAAGAAAGTAAAAATGGAAAATTGTTTTGTACAATTAAAATTACAGTAGCAAAAAATACTTATTTGCGAAAATTTGCAGTAGCGAATTTAGATAGATAAATAATTGTGAAACGTAAATATTAGCTCGATAATAACATAATACTTACAACATTGTCGCATTGCGAAGAGAAAATATATACGTTTTATAGAAGTAGAAACCTCATCATTTATAAGTGAAAAAGACAAGTACATAAAGTACGTACTATAAACGGTATATACGTACATACATACATTTATCCACGACTGCGTTTTTAATGTATAATTGATCTTATATTCTTAGCACTAGTTTTGCCGCATACTTGTATTTTATTTTGCTTCATAAAAGTGAAATTTTATTACGTTAAACAAATATTGTCTCAATTTTAGAATAATTTAGCTTATAAATTCGATAGAAAACAATAAATAAACACTATTTACGCCAATTATATCGTATAGTCTGTACAATTACCAACTAATCAAATGATTATTTACCATTAATTAGATTTAATACACAAACTAATCTCTGTTTACAAACCTTAGTTAATAAAATATTTCAAACGATCTTTACGAGTAATCATCTAATAGATAATTATATATGAGTCTGTCAAATGTACGAATGATTACTTTTTCACCTACGACAGTGTCAAAATATAAATTTCTCTTTCATACAGTAATTAAAATTGATCATGGGAAAGCTACAAGAAGCTTCATTAACCGTTTAACTTTTCGGGTTTAATAAATTAATTTTTGACAAGTATTAAAAATTGCTTGACATTTTTTTATACAAACCTACATCTTTTAACAAATAAACGAGAAAAAACGAGAACGCAAAATTAAAAACAATTTATTTTAATTATAAAGCTGCTTTTCGATTTCAAACACAGAGAGCTTAAATCTTTTTTTGTGTCGACAATTTTGATTTATATACGTCAGAACCAGAAGTTATTAAATTTTTGATTTTATATGTGTCAAAAGTTCCGAACCAGAAGTCTATCTTATAATCTAATGAATGTTGAAACTAGGTCAATATAAAAAATAAATAACATGTGTTTAGTGAATGAAAGAAATGCTTAGTTGAACTTAAAATTGAATTAAACAAAAACGGTCTCCACCACTGATTGTTTAACGCGCCATGGGTGAGTAGATGTGCCGGTATAGTATCGGTATCGTGGCGTAACCGGAACGGGCGCAGCGACCGCCACCGCGCTTCATTTGTTCACTTATTGTAGACACAAAGGCCACTCTTTTCGATATACCCGTAGCCGCCGCCTAAGCATTGGGGATGCACGCTTCATCGGCATCGTACAAACAAACCATCTCTCTAAAACACTGTTCTAGACCTTATAGAACTATCATGCGGAACGGACGCAGCCACGGAGACGGCACTGGTCATTTACGAAATAAAAAATATTAAAACATCAACAAATAAAAAATTTCAAAAAAAAAAACAGTCGAGAGGCTCTCATTTACGATATATGAACATTACATCGAGTAGAGAGCGGAACAGAAAAATATATTTAAATGTATCGACGAAGCGGTGATGTGAGAAATTATTGATTGATTGTGATTATCTTTTTTTTGTACTAATCGACCATTATATAGACTAGCCCTAAGTCTCAAGTTAAATATAATTTTAGGTGATTTAGTAATTTCGTTCCGGTTTACTCACCATCTAGATTTCGTTTTCGAATTAGGTTCTTTCATTTAATAAAATTTTAGTAGATTAGACATTAGGTTGAAGCAGATAAGTTTTTATATTTATCACGATTTAAACAATAACATAAAAATAACGAGTAGAGTTCGCCGCCACTGGTTTTTAATATTGTCATCGATCTGGTGATGTTTACTGGCACGAAACGATGTCTGTGGTTTCGTAGAAATAATACAAAGATATACGTTTTTACCATATACATACATACATATATACAATAGGCCTGCTCACTGATGGTTACAGCTAAGTATGTATGTATCTGCATCGTACAGCATTTTATTTCATCTCTCTGAATTTTAATCGATTACTCTCTAACAGCTACTCACTCGGAAATCAATACGGATATTAAATATCGATCAAGAAATTAAATAAATATTCTACTTTCTTGTACAAATCTATCTAGGTATATGTGCCTTGGAAACGCTAGAAATAAATTTAATTTATAAAGTTAATTGAATTTCAATTTTGTTTCTGGATTCATCTGTAAAAGAAAATATAGCATTTTTTATTTGTAATGTTTATAGATGCAAATGAACGTGTAGCTTTTAAAATATATTTTATGATTAAAAAGCTAATTATTTGTATTAAAAACAATACAGATTTCAATAAAACAAATATAAAGTTTAAAATTTCATCATTTTATCTTCAACAGTGTAGGGGTACACACACACACACACACACAGGCGTCATTCCAAAAATTATCGACCTTGATTCAGGGAAGGTCAAACTGTTAAAATCTCAGATCGACTCACATCACACAATACGTCATTCCAAAAAATAATCGACCTTGATTCAGGGAAGGTCAAAAGGTGTTTTTCTGTTAAAATCTCGAGATCGACTCTTTTCATGAATACAATACTTACTAATTACTTCGTATAAGAAAGTAAAAGCCGTAATTGTTTAGACAATTATTAATAAAAATAATTTCCCAATATTTTCCTTAAATTTGATTCGTTTTTTAAAACTACTTAAGTTAATTGGTAAAACAACCAATATAATTATATAACTTCCATTTTACAAAAGTACAAAGACAAGCGTATATCTTATAAATCAAATTGAATTCAGAGACCATTAAATCATGTATTTCCGTTGAAATATCATCTTTTATTTATGTATTAAATATACTTTCGTTTACACACTTTTATATATAAAATCAAAACTGTTATTGCAAATCCGTAAATATTATTTATAACATTTTATTTTTATGTATATATATATATATATATATATATATATATATATATATATATATATATAAACAATGGTTATGGTATAACTATTGGGATGAGACATTAATGTAACTCTCTTGTAACATAAAGGCACGATAGTGATTGAAATATGAACTAAGGTTACTCTTTATAACGTCAGTTTCAAAAGAGTCAATAAATCTTTAACGGTTGACTTGATAGTTTGAAATTCAGTGGGTTTGCGATTGAGGAAGTTCGTGTGTTGCGCCAACGACACGTACGCCACTGTTTATGTTTTACAACTACATATATATGTGTATGTACACAAGTGTTCGTTAGCTTTTACGGTTTATTTAGACTAGAGGGTGTCGTTTATAAAAAATATACAAGTAAATATTTTTACAGAAAATCGTTAGTGCTGTTTCAAATAACTAGTGTGCTGATTACCAGACTAGTTGTTTTATTTTTTGAAAAAAAACATAATATCTGAAGGCTAGATATCTAATTTCAAAATATTTTATTATTATGTATATGATTCAGACAATGTGTGTATGACTAGCGTTATCACAGTGGTCTGTGAAGTTGTGATAGAGCATGTATTGATTTGTATATATATGTAGGGTGAATGAATTCTTCATGTCGCTGGGTATTGATATATGTATGTATGCATGCTGCTGGTGGCCGGTAATGTAGGCATCATTTCGTATGGAAATATGATATATTCTTTACTTGAATGTTCAAATATTCAAATGAATCTAGAATTGGCACACATTTTTATTAATAAATTGTTTATCTTCGCTCGGTTTGTCTATCATAGTTCGCTTCGGAAAACTGAGTCATAGTTGGGGATTTCTTCTATGACTGTGATTATCTCAATGTTGAGCCTTCTCTCGTTTAGTTACGTAATATCGATATACTCTTAAAGTATTATGTTTTGGAATTTTAAGTAATTATTTCAAGAAACACTGTACCAATGACAAGTTTAATATGCGTGAACATAACAACAAATACATTACATTCACACTAGAAAAATATTTTGATAAAATAATTAGTTTATGCACGGCAAGAAGTCGATCTCTCGTTTTCTTATGCAATTTTGGAAATAAATATTTTTTTTGTGCTCTAAAATTTTGTTGAAACCTCTAGTTTTAAATGTAGTTTGTCAATTTTTTTGATTTTGGTTATTTGGCACGCAATGGTGACTGGAATGGAAAAGTCCGATTTTTATTTTCGTAAAATGGACGTAAAATGTACAACAGAATAATAATAAAAAAAAAATTTATGATTTGTATGTATTGTTTGGAACTTTTTCGTTTTTTTTTTTCGAAAACAATTTCGTTGAGTAAATTGCCAAGACAATTCTAGTCTTTATGAACATTTTACTCTTAAAGGAGCAACATTTAGATAAAAATGCAAAGAATAAAAAATGTTTAGAATTAACCAAAAACCCTACATACATAACGTCATGCCTATTCCCATCATATGGGGTGGCAGAAAACGCTTTACATTAATTCACATCTTGACAATCTTTCGCCATTCAATGCTATCCTTACAAACCTCTTTCGCTTCATTCCGATGCATTAGATGTATGTATGTATGTAGTAGATCACGCAACTAGATCAGGCGCCACTAGTAAGAAATAACAATAGTTACAGAATTCAAAAGAAAGTAAAAAAAAGCAACAATGAAATATCAATACAAGTTGTACCTATTTTAATTTATTTTTGAACCAGTATGTATATCGTATTGAAAGCTAGTGCGTGCTAAATACAATTTATTTTTCGAACATTTTCATTCAGAGATTTAAGAGATACACGCGAACCACATTCGAAACTACCGCAAAACAGATTGGAACATATAATTTTTCCATCATTCTACTAAACATTCTAACAAGAACATTAAACGCAACATTGACTATGGTAGCAATAAACATTTTAGTATTATATGTCTCACACACACACACACACACATGTGTACATCAGAAACTATATTTATTTATACGAACAAGAAACGAAAGAAAGTGCTGTCGCGGTGAATGTACATACATTCGTACTACGAACAACATTGGGCTGGTTTGTTTGATTGAAGTAAATTGTACATCAAGTTTCGTTGACCTGATGATGATGTTTTATTATTATATACCCACATTTCCCGTCTAAATTTCGATGTTCCGTAATGTGCGTAATTTGTGCTTGACTTGCCAATGTTTATAATGCACTATTGATGTAGGAAGGAATCTAAAGTGAAATCGTTGCAATGTATTCAGGTTTGGATAGAAGAACAAACAAGGTGGCAATGTGTGCTTGTAAAATATTTTTGTTTTTATATAAGTTAGATTAGGTTCATTAGTAAAATCGATATGGTATGGTAGAGTGATTAAATGTTGAATTATAAATACAACTGCATGTAATGTTCGTTTCACATATGATGAAGTTGTAAAACACAAAATCAAATAAATATGTTAATTTTGTCACATATAAGTGGAAAACAAAAGCATAGGTCGAATTTAATTATTGTTTTCATTAATTAATTTTTATAACCACATACAAAGAAATGGTGTTACACTATGAACTCATATTAGGTATTGTTCACTTTGCTATAGGTATACCTGTATGCAATTTCTTCATTCGAATTTTGTAATACATGCTAAATATTTTGCAAATATTTAATTATAATTCTAAGAAAAATACAAATTCGTTTGCTTCATGGGTATATGCAGTTCGTTTAGAAATTATTTAATTAATATAGACTTGTTAATTTCATATTAAAAAATACTTTATTCATTAATTTAAAAAAAAAATTAAAGTTAGTTAATAATTAATAAAAGTAGCAAGATGATTAAAATTTTAGATATAAGTAGATATTTAATAACCTATATATTCATGTATTTCAAATAATAATACCTATAGACTATTATAATGAAAATACCAATTTAGATGATAGATATATAAATACTATTTTGTAGTCTAGATAGATTATATACAGGTAACTGTTTATAATATAAAAATTGTTACACCAGGCGACTTTTATAGGAAATTAATTAAAGCGTGAATCATTATTAATGTTGATGACCTACGAATAAAAATCTTTCTTCTTTTGTTAATTATTATGTTTCATAAATCAGTATCTATCGATAATTACTATATGGATTTGAATTTTCAAATTTTTAATCATATCTAATATGAATCAACACGTCATATTTCACAGTTGGAATATTTAAATTTGTATAATTGTATTTATATATATATATATATATATATATATATATATATATATATATATATATATATATATGTATATATATATATATATATATATATATATATATATATATATATATATATATATATATATATGTATATATATATATATATATATATATATATATATATATATATATATATATATATATACGAGGGTGGTCTGAAAAGTTTCCGACCTCAACATGAAGATAGCAGCACTCGTAAATAAAAGCTAGGGAATTTCGTTGTTCATCTGTTGACAGTTACTCACCAAAGTTTCAGCCATTTTGGACGCGCAGTTTGTTATGTAACAGTCGTTTGAGTGAGTTGATGTGAGTGTTTATATATATAAATATATATATATATATATATATATATATATATAAATGTCCATTATGTTTATTATAAAATTCAAGTAGATTTATTAAAATTTTCTCCTACTTAGTGCTATTTTATTATAGTTTAGCAAACTTTAAATTGCTTAAATTTACCATTAAAAGTCTGTATTATTTACGTTTATGTATTTTCCGAGAAGTTGTGAAAACATGTATGATCTTAGGTAAATTTATAATTGATAACCGTTTAATTACTTTAGAAATTTTTCCTAATTCAATCAAATCATTTACCTATAGGTAACTGATTTTTTTTCAATTTTTTTAAATTTATAGGTACCTACCCACCTATATATATTTTTTTGAAAAAAAATTTGGTACAATTATCATTTTTTATATTTATATTATTATATTTAAAAATAATAAGTTATCTTATACAAGTTTATTTTGTTATAGGTACCATATCTATTGTCTACAGGATTTTGGTGAGTCGTTTAATAAATATATTACTACTTTATCATTTTGTTGTTTTGTATATTTATCGCAACGAATATTTAGTATAGGGTTTATTATTACGTTCAACCCTTTACCCTACATTATAAATTGTGAAATATATTAGGTGTTTAAATAATTTCAACAAATGCACAAACGAGCATTAAACTGAGGTAGAACAATATTTACTGATAATGCAAATAAAAATGTAACTTACAACTAAAGCGCAAACTAAATGGAATTATCTCAAAAATAAATTAGCGCATGCTCTTAATATAGGAATAAAAAGTCAATATGTCAAATTCGACAACGCTTGCAAAAAAAGAGTTAAAAACTCTTAAATATTTAATTATCGATCAAAGTAAAGCTGTTTCGTGTTCACCCCATTTTCCCGAACATTCGTGACCGTGTGCCGGCGGTATACGAACACACACGAGACCAGCGCGGCCTATATAAACGCAGCGATTTCTGTTGCCGGCTCAGTTGTTCTTATTCACTACTCACCTGCTTTTTGGTTGTGGTTTGTGACGTTGAGAATATATAGACGTGCTTTTCTATTTCCTTCACAATCGTATTATTTGACGTCAGCGCGTCCGCGGTTTTTTCTTTTCAAATCGATTTATTCGTTTGGTGATCATTGATACTATGGCCACATACGCTGCCTACAGACACATTGAGCTTGATAAAGTTGGTTACAGCAAGAAAAGGTTGGTTTCTATTATATATTTGTTTACTATTAGGTATTTAAAATTTAAACCTTGCTTTGTAAAAAATGTATATATCGTTATGTTGTCAATTTTTATGCGAATTTAAATATATTATTGTCCTTCATAAATTTTTTGACTGATTATAATATTTAGTCGGTTTAAAGATATAGCAATTATAGATAATATTTTATTGTAGAAAATAATTAAATTTACAAGCAATTTATTAAATTGAAGGTAGATAAAAATTAAGCTAGCTTATTTCTAAGAAAATTTCACTGCATTCATTAATAATATACGTAACTATATAAAGAAATAAATGTACTAAATTCGTGGTTTATTGTTTTACAAATGATAACACAGTAAAAGTAATTTGTGTCTCTGACTTATAAATATATTTATTTTTATCATTGTAAATAAGCAACAAATATAGCCAAGACACATGAAAATTTTAGCTTTCAAACTGCAACTTATATGTATATACTTACCATATAAAATGAAAATCAATAAAAACATAAATTCTGATATCTATAAACACAACTTCCGAAAAAGGTAGTGTCATTTCAATTAAATAGAATGATCGTTTTTATAGACAAGTGTGAACACATTGCAACTCAATCCGGTATGTGCGGTTGATGGTTTTTACCGGTAAACGTTTAAAATAGAATGTAAAGTGTACCGTTATCATTAGACTTTCGGAGCGGAAAAATATTATTTAGCAAATGAGTTATTTGCATGTTTTTGACGTGAAATTCACGGTTGTTATTAGCTAAATTAACATTTTTATGCCTTTTCCATTCAGCTATTAATAACCACATATAAAAATAAATAAAAGATATTTAAGTACAACTGATTATTTTTTCCGAAATATTAATTATTCAAACTATCAGATTGGAACGAATCTATTTTTAAGACATTTTTTATTTTCACTAAATTAATTTCAAATAGTATTTAAATATCGATAAGATTATTTTTTATTCAGGAGAGGAAATTTTATAATAAAATATTATTGGATTTTATATGATTTATGTGTGTGTGTGTGAGATTTTAAAAATCACTAATAAGGAGAGGATTTTTGAAATTCTCAAAATGGTGTTCTTGTTCTGTAATATGTTCTTGTTTGGAACGAAACAGGTAGAACACTCTTTGGGTCAGTGAAATTTCTAGAGAATTCAGTCAATCTTAACAATTTACCTGAACATACCTACAACATTTTTAACATGCTATTTATACATATGTTTAAATATCTTAGAAAAAGATTCTTAAACTATGCACACTGCAATATGTAATCGTAAAATTAAATATCTAGTAATACATCTTACTAATTATTTCGCATTATACATTTTGTAATTAATGTTTGGTTTTGAAACACGTTTAAAATAGTTTATACAAAAGAATAAATATATTTAATATTTAAACGAAAGTTTAAAATGTAGTATTTTAAAATATTTTAAAGCGACAAAATATTCATAAATGTACAATGTATAATACATACATACATACATATATAATGATGTATGCTTGAAAATGTATTCAAAATTCAATATTTCATTCAAGTACTTTTCACAATTATTAATTTCTGATTTTCTACACATATGTATGTTAGTCACTTTTCTATTCTTACTTGAAACTACTATTAAACAACAGCTAAGCTATCAATCATTTTAAAACAGATACCTACTGCAAATAAACATATTGAAACAAATCAGAAGTATATTGAATAGAATTCAACACATTTGTACACTTTAATTAAGTGGTAAACACTATTTTTAAGAACTGTTATCAACCAATATAATTGGATACTGAAGAAAGTATATTTATCAATCAATTTAGAGCAAAATGTAATAAAACAATTGAGACGCAACCAACTCTTAAGTCTGTTGCTATAATTAAATAGATTAAGAAAAGGAAAAGAAAGTGGACACACAAATCAGTCTGCATACATTAATGTCACATTCCATCAAATAAAAAATGCATTTTTTTTGCAAACTATATAGGTACCTACGTTTATTGTCAATTAAATATTTTATAATTATGATTACTAATAACGTGAATCAATTATTTATTAAATCAACTAATTAGAAAGGAATAAACAGACATATTTATGTTTACATTGTTAATTTGTTTCATGTGGGATTTATTAATTAATTTAAATATTTATATAATAATTATTAAAGTGAAAAGACACTCACACACCGAGGTGCTTTAGATTTACTCCTTGAATTACTGCACGTGGTCTGTTGGTAGATTTTCTGTCTTTAATATTAAATATTATAATAATATATTACATAATGATAATTGAACATACCATCTAAGTATGCTACATATGTCGATACTTGCAAATAATTTGCTAATTTAATGAGGCATATGTAATCACCTGCAGATGCACCATACTCTGACGGGTGCAATTAGAAAAAGCAACAATAATGCATAAAGTGCATTCTGACCAGATGTTAATGTAGCTGTTGTAATGATAGCGCCTAGTCGATACGATTTATAACGTTTTGATTTTTGTATTGGTTCATGAGAACAACAGTTACATCATAAGAACTTTCAGGTTCCAAAGGTTTGTTAATAAGATTTTCATCAAGATGTTTTGAATGAATTGTGGAATTATCACCAATCACAAATAATACTTTTGATTCACTCGGCTGTGTAATAAGATATGAAATTAAAATAAACAATTGTCAATTCCAAGACGCGGAAAACGTTACCTCTAACTCAACAGCAATCCAAGCGTTTCCTTGATTTTCACTGAATTTTAAATGTCTTCTTTGTTACGATTTTCATCTGTGTTCCGTTTTTCAATATGCTTTGTATTGGCTTTACTCACAATGATATACAAGAAACTAAAATTGATTCCATTTGAAATTTCTATTGAAATCATATTTTAATAGGTTACCTGGTACTGCTTTTAGTGGTCAAGTTAATCCCTGGTATTATGATTGTTATGGTGGTGTTGGTATTTTCATTTTCGTTGACACTTAAATCAGCATTTAGCTCTTACACTCGTATTCATCCGTTCATAATATGCGATTGATATTAATTTTTAATTTACATTGCGGACATAATGCCACATATAGCGACATACATAATTCATTTGGGCTACTGCCACCATTGATTGTTGTGTTGCTACTTTTAGAATTTGATTTGGTTTAGTTATAATCAAAAAATTATCTACAAAAATATGGTTGGCTTAGTATTTTTGAAACATTATTACCACAAACGAAGTGCTATGGACAATTTATAAATTTGCGAAGAATACCCAAATCAAACTAACCATAGACAACAATGTTATACATTGACATCAAATGTAATGTAATTTCATATTAGAATATATACCTAGTGCATGCATGTAAATATAAAAATTTCAAAAATTTAGTTCGTAGGGTCATACATAGATGTAACAACCAGAAATATGAATAATTTAACATTATGAAATTAAAAAAATGTATATATTTTAACTCTTACAGTCATGAATTCTCCATTCTGCAATTGCCTTATTGTAGCCTCTAAAGTACAACCGGCCAATATTTATTGGTGAAGAATCCTCGTATTCAAGCAATGGATTTGGATCATTCAGTTCGAACAGTTTCAACAATTTTCCATTTGTTCGTGTAATAGTGAAATGTCTCCATTCCATTTCTTTGAATAATTGTTCATCCAACTATAAATTAAGAAATTATTTATAAACTCGAATGATGTTAAGAAATGTCAAATAGGCTTCGACTGGAAATGGGACAACGTTTTTAATCGAGATTTGTTAACCGGTCGAAAGTCTCTCAATACAAATGTTTTGCAATTTTGGTGAATAAATTTATAATTATAAATGCTTATAACCGTTGTCGTATCTATTCGTTTGGAACATTCTGGATCATTTCTTGGAAAATCATCTGGCACCCCTTTCACACATTTTCGTAGAGCTGTTACTTTATTTTCTTTGTCGTTAAATGCATCAATCATTATCCAATAACACTTAGCATTAGAAGGAGTGCTGTAGTATGGGTCACACAAAAGAAAATGTACATCTCTGGTTGATCGCACAGAAACACTAATGTGGAAATCTTCCGTATTTATGGTATACATCTTAGAGTATTCAGGCGTCCTTGGACCAGTTGTTCTAAATTGAGAAAATACTGCACAACAAGATTACTATATGTCATAACCAGATTAAACTTTGATTATTTGCCATTTTATATAACAATAATCTATTAGTTAGTGACAACGGCACTAAAGATTCAGTTACTCACAATTCCATCGCTCATCAGTGATTGGTAAGAAATTATGCAAACCGGACTTTGTGATACTCAACCCATCTGTTGGCCAATCACTACAATAATTATTTTCGAAATCACATCCACTTTCAGCCATTGCCGTTGGATAAATGTATTTGAATTCTATACAGTGATATAAAGATAATTAATTTGTGATGCTTTTAGGTCTTGCAGTGATAAGTTTATTAACTGTATTTCTTATATAAATAAATATTTATGCTCAACTTATTGTATTTTTAGATATAGGCGGATCGGAGTAGTTTGAATCGTGACTTTGCTGTGCGTAGATGACCAGCATTGTACAATATACATTCTTTTTACTACGCATATCGCGGTTCAAGCTATTCCGATACGCCAGTACTAAATGACTATTTTAAAATAAAATCATCTATTATAGTTATTTATGATACAATAAATATGTCTTATCAAAACAGAAAGCAAGGAGCGATTAAACAATATTTATTTAATTTAGTTTTCGTTTTGTCACGATTATTAGTAACATAAATGTTTTATTTTCTAATTTATTTGGATTTTACACATATTTATGTACAGTGTGTTTACGAATACCTTGGTAGTAAACTGTTTTTGTTAAGGGCATTATTAGTACCAGAGCATCTCCTGAAGAATTGGTTCCACACAGGTTACTCTGTTATAATTGTTCTCAATGTACATTGTTAAATCAGGCCGGCTAGATGTTTGATCTTCCCCGTAAACAATATCATATTGTACAGTTAAGCATATTAATGCCGCAGCGATGAATCTAAAAAAATATTGTCCATACATGTTAAAATATATATATATTTGTCGCTGAGGGATTTGAATTATTTAAAAGTATTTACTAGGGTAAGCCAATACGCATCTGTGATTTATTTTAATTCATGCAATACGAATATTCAATTCTAATACATGTCATAGTTTTTCACTGAAGTCAGATGTTCCTTTATGGCTTAAATGTAAGTGTTTATTTACTGGCACTTTTGCAGTATCACTAAACCTGCGTTATTGAATGAGGAAAGATTGTATCGTTGGCTTTTAACTTACCGCATTGGTTCCATATTCATGTTCACTTTAACAAGCACCTATAAACCCTATGCTCTCGAGATATAAGTTTATTTGAAAAATAATGTGCAAATGCTAAAATTATGTTGTCCCGGATTTTCTTGTGCGGTGACTTTATCTGTTGTTATCAATTTCCGTTAGAAAGAAAAAGGAAGTAAAGTAACATTTACGGTATGTGGTTAAATCATGTCGAATTATTTTTAATGTTAGTATTTATTAAAATCATAATTTACTTGAATTTTTATCTGAAATACTTTCACACTTTTATTATTTTCCGAGAATATATGATCTTGCCCAATGCCTTAGCCAAGCCCACGACGAATACTTTAATAGAATATAGAAAGCTTTATTTTAAAAATATATTTTTACTATCTTATACGAAGTAGTAAGTAAATATTATAATCATGAAATGAATGCCTTATAACTTGCAAAATAATTGAACCAATTCATCTGCAAAACTATTGAATTTTGTATGTATAACAAGAACTTTTGAATTAGATATACAAAATGGACATTCATTATTATTATTAATTAAATTTAAATGATTTGATTAGGATCATTGCAAGTGTAGGAGAACACGGACTAGGGAACAAACAACGCCGTAAACTCTGGCATATTAATGCCGCAATTATGTTTTTCAATTGTTGGGTATTTATTAAATAACGAAGTATTAGACTTGTTTATTGATGGTTAAGAAATAAATAATTGAAGTATTATTATAATTATTAAATGCATATACATCTGACTAATTCGTAATAAAGTTTATTAATTAATTTTATGAACTTAGATTTAGTAAGTATATTGTTCGAAATATATTATTGTTTTGGTAATTTTTATTTTACGGCTTTTAAGATTCGTGTATTCATGAATATAAATTACGACAATTTTTCAAGTAAGGCGTTGCTTGGGGAGATACCTTCACGCGAATATCTGAATAGTTTTATAGGTTAAAGTCACGCACACCTTCAAAGCATATTAGTATTATTAAAACACAGGTAGCAAGCTTATGTTATAAATAATTAAAACTTTAGTTAAATCAGTAAAAATTTCATTAATTAACTTAAACCATATCTGGTTTTAATCAAAGTATATATATATATATTTATATATATATATATATATATATATATATATATATATATATATATATATATATATATATAGCATTGCGCCAGAATTTAAAATCAAAACCTAACAAACGTTTAGACAGTAAAACAATTGGTTTTAAATATATGCATTATTTTATTTTAAATAAAAATTTATTTAGGTATTTGAAAGTCTGCAAAATATATACATCTATATAACTATTTTTACCAAGTAAACGTAATGATATTTATGAAAGTAGATATATTAATATAAACTTCCACTTAAACAAGAGATTTTGTTTTTCTTATGCTGGTACTAACTGGTAAGACGAGTTCTCTGCAAAATCGTCTCCAGTTTCATAATTTACAAACAAGAAAAATAATAACTATTATTTCGAAGTATCTTATATTTAAACATCATTTAAAAACATTCATAATTAATTGTAGTTTTTCCAAATTAACATTATAAAAAATTATAAAAATACGCATTAATTGTGAATTAAATATTAAAATGTCTCATATTTATAAAATCAATTAAGAAATTAAATTATCCTACCTATATACATATGTATGTATATATTAAACAGTTATATTTTTCAATGTATAAAGTAATTGATATTACCTATAATAAAATGATGCGTAGTTAATATATAATTCAACAATTAAAAATATCGAATGACCAGTAATAAAACGCGGTATCTTGACTCTGTTACCAAATCGGGCGAATTTCTAATTGATTTCGTTACCACAAGCAACCAGGGTATAGTAAACATTTACCGGAATTCAATAAAATAAAATGTAAATCGCTTCAATTGCATTTGAAGTTGCCGTGCGTTTTTATCAACTATGCACCCAATCGATCGTTTGGCACACTGCCATCCGTATACCGACTGAGACTGAGAGAAACTCTGCATTGCTCTAAATGCATGTCGAGAAATTTTTTCTTCTTGTGGATCGTGCTGAGAATTATTATGATTACATTTTACACAATTTCCCTATATTCTATCTCCCATGTGGCTTATTTCATAGGTTTTTAATGGTTAGAGATTTTATTTTTAGTTACACTTCCCCCTATACTGGTGTTAAGTTTGGGGTGCTCAAACATTAACCCAATGTTATGTCTGTTAGTTAGTTTTTATTTTGGTTTTTGTTATTGTATTATGGTTGAAGTTCGTTCGACAAGATGCAACATCATTTTTATTGGTTGTTTACCATACATGGTGTTACAAAAATGTTACTTGCCGTCTCTGTTTGTTGTACATACTACTGGTTTTAGTTAATTTACCGCTGGTAAATAGTAATGAATAGCTGTATTCTTGGTTAGGCTTACTACTATTTAAATATTTATTTAATCCTGTCGTTTATAAATGTTATGTTAAATAAATAAACGTTATGAATTTTATTACGAAATCATTAATTGCTGGTTAAGGTTTTTTTTTTTACTGGATACTTCCAGAAAATAAGAAAGAGTGTTTTGTGTTACACCTTTGTTATCTCGTATAGAATACTTTGTATAATTACTAAGAATTTCTGGTTTCTTTAGAAATGTCTTCGGTATATATAGGAAGGGCCAGCTGTTGGTTCCTTTTTGAAGTGCGTGTTATTTCGACAACTTGGAACACTGACGTGCTTGCTAGATATATATATATATATATATATATATATATATATATATATATATATATTGTCAAACCTTACAGCGGAGAGTTGACACTACATATCTATCAATGTCAAGCGCGTCAATGTTCCAAACTGTCGAGATAACATGCACTTCAAAGAGAAACCATCAGCTGGCCCACACTATATAAATGCAGAAATATTAACATCTTTATTTATAGAAAAGTTTAAAGATGGTTTTAATTAAAGTTACTTTAAAATAACAATGATTGAGATATACTTCCATTATTTATATTCTCAAAATAATAGATTTATATCTACAGCAGGAATATGAAGAGTTTGTAAAGTAGTAGAACCAAACTAAAGATTGAATAATAAATATAATTTAAGTAATTGAAATGCAATTATAGCAAAAACTACTAACTTAATAAATATATTAAAAAGAACATTGTCGATAATCTATTTTTGTTCATTATCGACAGTAATGTATTAAAATAAATGCGGAAGCTGTAAAGCAGTGACGTCACAATAATATATATTTCAAAAGTGAATAATCATCAATTCTTGTCGTTTTAAAGTAAATGAGTGCCATTTCTAATGACTTTATTGATATATATATATATATATATATATATATATATATATATATATATATATATATATATATATATATATAACCATAACTAAAGTTTGACTCATGCCTATTGATCAAAAACGATAGATATTGAGTGATCAAATTTTTTGTGGAATAGAAATATAGGAACCATTGAACCATACAGACTTTCACACCCATCACACAAAATATAATAAAGATAATAACTGTTATACGCCAGTCAAAATGACAATGAAGGGATTTGATTTCCCGTGGCGAATCAAAGAAGGAGTGGCTTGCGAAGCAGCAGGGAAGAATACGTTATCGTAAAGTCGAAATTAAATACCGTTTAAGAACGCCTTTATATCACGAATAAACAAGACGAGCTCGGGTCGGTTATCTTGAATACAAGACTGACTGTGCCATCGCATCGGTTCCACACGGATGCCAGCTTAACCTGTCAAAATTGTTGACTAAATAAATAATAATGCATCCTTAGCATTGACCTCTGCAGTGATCTAGAGTGAAAGTTTATCTGTACAAATAATCACTGTTTTGCGGATCGGCGCGGTGTTCCATGAAAAAAAGAAAGTTTTAGATTGAAAGTTTTGCCAAAAATAAATTGCCTTTCGCATTTTATAGCACTTCGGCGCTTAATTATTATGTTTTATCCGACTCACGTACAGAACGAATCGGTTTTTCGGTACTATTAATTTCTTCAATACATTTAATAACAAGCATTAGTTCTGACCTTACAATCAATTTTGACCCTCATACATTTGATTTACTTTACTACGGTATTGCATTGAGCTGAACTTCTAGAAATATAACATGAAATATTGCTAGTAATTTCTATTATTGAAATCATTCGTGCTCCAAGTTTTTAAAGAAATTTATATACCTATAATTAAAAAATAAATTTATGCTCAAATAATATATAATTCTTTTTAATTTATTGATTAACTGACTCAATGAATCCCATAAGCCCAAATGTGTAAAATCTAGTTATGAAATTGAACAATTGAAGACGTAAAAAAGTGTAACGAAATTGTAGGAAGTTGATAATTTGATAGTGATGATAATCACGTATCCTGTATTAAAAGACAGTATTATTTGTGTAAGTAACGAACACTTATAGGTATTAACTCGGTTATGAAGGCGCGATTGCGCTGTCATAACTAAACAGTTGCGCATTATTAAAATCGTACGTTGTACTCTATGTTGCATTGTTCTTCGTCGCTACGTAGCCATGTAGAACTAATGATCCATCGTGTAATTGTAGCCATAAGATGGCGTACCCAACTCAACTGTAAATCAAACTTTAATTTTACACTACACTGCTTATCTAGGCGAGGAAATTCTTCTTATTTTTTATAGTGTGTTACTAATTTATTTGAAAAATTATAGACAATTTACGGTAAAGATGATCAATTTTTAAATAAAAATATGTCATTGGGTCATTGCTATATTCATCAAACAAAAATTTATGTTTTAGTTACTAACGCTCTAAATATATTAGCTATTATTATATATAAATTATTGTAAATCATTTCATGTAGGTACCTAATTATAATTTTATCTGCAATTTTATACATGGCTAGTTCCGATCGATTTAGAATTGACAATTAAGGCAGTTAAAGTGATTCGAGATTTATTGCGGAAATCGTTGATTATGTTTAATAATATTACACAAAAAAATTATTTTCGTAAGTTTATAAACATTACCTACATGTTTTTTTGGTTTGTTTACTTTATATAAATAAACAAACTAATCATTTTAAGAAAGAGGTTAAAATTCACAAATTTGTATGAAAAGATAAAATGTTTAATTTCCTAACATAAAAAAAACCTTTCATTTTCACACTAATATACAAAAGCATATAGTCATAATTTCTGACAATAAAACTATTAAAATATCCTCATAAAAGAAATATAATCACATTATAATATAAAGTACTTGGCAAAGTAACAAGTGTTTGATGATTTTAGTATTACAAGTTTCTAATTTAAAAAATCGATAGAAATCTCAGTTCAACAACAAAAAAAAAAAAAAACGAGAAGAATCACATAGATAGAAAAATGGAAAAGGATGTAAATAGCTGATCTGTTGAACGGATGATCGCAGTTTTTCCACACATTTCCGGTATTTTATAATTGCCTATCTGTTCCAAATACTATAATTTCTAATCGCATTGTGAAAATATTCAATTTTCTTTTATTGCGAAATGCATAATATGAAAGCATCTCAGGTTTACCTAAAACCTAATTTTATTATATTTACAATCACGCACCATGCAAATGTCATTGAAATTGCATCATAATTCAGCGTTTATATATTAAATACGAACTATTTAAGAGATGCATGTTTAGAAACATCAAAATTTAGTATTTCAGAGAAAAAAAAACACATTAAATCAAAAATAGTTACGTTCGTGACAGGGTGACCAACACAACATTCTACTACTGGAGTAAATATTATATTTTATGACCAGTAACTTATTTTGATAAAACAATCGCTAAAATACTGATAATATTGCTGAAAATTAATATTCAATAGCATTAAACCTAATAAGCGTATTTCAACGGTGTATAATTATATCAACTTTATTTTTATTTAAAATAAATAACTAACAATTATTAGCAATGAATTTGCAATAAATATATTTCGCTTTTTAGAAAAGTGCGATAACGGTAATAACCACAAGCAAACCGAGTTCCATTCAATTATTAAAAGATATTTTCAGCGTAATCTGCATGTAAAATTACTTTTATAATTCTACTCGTTGCAAAGAGATAAACTTACAAATAGTCAAGTAATGACTTTCTGTAATGTAATACCAGGAGATAATCTTCAATTTACTCCATGGCTAGTTCCGAACAAGCGGTTTAGAATTGACAATTAAGATTATTGGCAGTTAAAGTAATCCAAGATTTATTGAGAAAATCGATTATTTTTTATTTCTATCTTTTATATACGTATATAAAGTTCACTTTAATTACTAAGTCTAACTCAAATGCCTACACGTTAATTAATTTATCATTACATAGTTTAAAAGTTAAGCGTTGCTTATCTTCAATTAGTATTTGAACATTAAATTAGTTTATTTTTAAAATTATAAAATCCAACTTTTATAAAAAGCTCTCCAATAATGTGTTGTTAATTATTTTATTGGCTTTATTACTTTTAATAATAATATTTAAACATTAACAAAATGAAATAATTCAGAACATGAACATAAATGTATCACGTAATGCATAAATTACCGTAACGTAATATAACGTAAAACTTAACGGCAACAGTGTACGTATAACGTACATAGGTGCCTACGTGGTAAAATGCTATTATTATTGTTTATTTTTTGTTTGTACGTTTTGGTTGTTGTATATAGCGAAGCATGCAAGGACCTTTTAAAATTGACCTACAAACCACTCGTGCTGTTGGGCAATCGTTAAATTTCAAGTGTTGTTATTTGTGAGGTTAGTTACCCCGTTCACTGTTTTAGTGGTTACTACAATATATGCCCGGTTTATACAGCAGAACGCACTTAACAGCAAATAGTGATTCATGGTGGGCCACTTTTACAAATTGTTACTGATATTTTATGAAATTCTAATAAATAAATTTTGCATTTATAAATATTGAAACGTAATTTTAAACCTAAAATAATTGGGTTTCATATTATATTTGTCACGGCATCGTTATAAGATGATATTAGAATAAAATAATAGCGATTAAATATGAATAAACCGTAATTTTAACCGTAGATGTGCATATAATAAATTCAGCTATAAATATAGTATTCATCCAGTGAAATCAATAAAATATGATATGTATAGCAATTTGAGTGAGTTCGTTATACTGTTTCTTTAACTACTGCATAAGTACGCGCCGAGCGCCGAGCGCGGGTATTATATCCGTTCTGTGTGTCCGGTAGTAGCTTGGTATAGACGTTGCGTGCAGCGAGGAAGTCGCGCGGAGCCGGCCAAGTGTATGCGAGACACCGGGGTAAATATAGCCTCGCTTTCTGCTTGCTCTGTTCGCCGATAGTTCTGCTCACACATACCAACTAAGCGGCAAACTGTAGCCGGACGTGCTAATAGTAGGGATGTATATATATCAGCAACAGAGGTCGAAAACCCCCGAGCAGTGGCGTGCACTGATGTTCTTTAACCCTGCATGTATTAATTATTCAGTGTTTTCACCAAAAATACTACCCTACTATTAAAATCTAACATGATATCTTGCGGCGATATTTATACTTTTATACATAGTTTGTCTTCTAAATATATTTACTTATATTATAATATCTACTAAACATAGTTCTGTACTTAACATACAGACACACGAATAAATGCTTTAACACTTCAGTACTACATACGGCGAGCTAATATCTATTCAACATATGGTTTACAATATAAAATTGGATTGAAACAATCAAAATATGTAACCAAACCTAATACAAAAATAACTTTACTACTTAGCAGGATGCTTAAACCATATGGCGCTCCTATAAATAAAAATAAAACTCTTACATTGTTCCAATTTAATGATCCCGAAAACCTACTCTTCCATACCATAAGCACAAACACCGATAATCTATAAAACGATATAGAACAAACCTTTATTTTTACATGACTATAAAATAGCTCGACGAAAAAAAAATTAATCACAAAATATTGATTATCCAAAATCTATACAACGCTTAGAAAAATAACTCTAGTTCTTGTTATATATGTAAACAAAACAGAAATTATAGTATGAAAAAAAGTTGGTCGCGTGCTGCGACAGTGGCGTACGCAATGGGATTTTCTTACAATTCGCGGTCAAAGTGAAAGGATGAATATTTAATTTGCAATTTATGTAAATTTATTGCTGTGACACATATATATTTTTTTACGTTTACTTAAATATGATACGGATCAGATTTTATTTAAATTTCGCGGTTAAACTAGATGTGTCGGAAACGGATATTAGCGTAAATTAATTTGAGTTTTTTATTTTCGACAAACACGTGCCGACCAGATTTTTAATTATATTTTTTTTATGAAATGTTTATTCAAGTGTGAATATTGATTTGGAAATTGTTAAGCGAACTTCCTAATTTTAATAAATTTATATTTTTAATTTCTTATACGAAGTAATAAGTAAGTATTGTAATCATGAAAACAATCGATCTCGAGATTTTAACGGAAATACACCTTTTGACCTTCCCTGAATCCAGCCCGACTATTTTTGGAACGATTTTTTTATATATATATATATATATATATATATATATATATATATATATATATATAGGTATATATATATATATATATATATATATATATATATATATATATATATATATATATTAAATTGTTGAACAAAAAATGACTTTAGTTTCAAAACGACCATATATCAAGGAACAATTTCAAAATTACACCATATTTTATGCTTAAATCTAATATAAGTAATATTTCAAAAGCGTGTATAACTTATCAATTTACGACCTGCTCCCGTAAATATATATATATATATATATATATATATATATATATATATATATATATATATATATATATATATATATATATATATATATATATATATATATATGTATATAAACTTCATTAAAATCAATATATTCAGAGTTGGAACATTGAATACAAGATTAGAAACTAAATATTTATTTTATCTACATATATCGCCTTTCCAGAAAGTAATTTCCAAATGCAATCGGAGAATAGTCATAAAGTCGCTGTATTATCGTAACTTTATCTGGAAAAAGTAAATATTTGCTGGACCTCACCTTATGATTACCAAATAACCGAGGGAGTTTCAAAATGCATTTGATAACACATTTGCCAAATTAACTTTTACCCCCTGGTTCATTTATCTTAGTGCGTACCGCAAGTCCACTTACATTAAAGATTAAATTAATTAATAGGGCAAGCTTTATGTATGTAATAACTGTCAAATAGAACATTAATCAATCCATATTAGTAGCAAGTCTTAATTGAAACGAACGCATATTGCTACTGCAAATTATTTGCTGCAATTATAAAGTTTCAAATACCTATAAAAGAATTTAAATCATTGCTCGGAAAAGGCAAATATAATTTAGAATAATTAATAATACAACATGTGAAACACAAAACCATGCTACGTCATTAACTTATATTAAAAATCGCAAATACTTTTGCGGGTAATTTTATCAAACCACTACTAAATACCCGTATTCTTATATTTATATATGTAACAGTAAATAGACTCCACATTATATATACGTATATATATATATATATATATATATATATATATATATATATATATATATATATATATATATATATATATACGTATATATATATATATATATATATATATATATATATATATATATATATACACGTATATATATATATATATATATATATATATATATATATATATATATATATATATATATATATATATATATATATATATACACGTATATATATATATATATATATATATATATATATATATATATATATATATATATATATATATATATGAAATATTGATTATTGTAGTCTATTTTAGTTTTATTGTTAGTACAAAAAAATTGACACTGTTTGAGCTTTACTTGGTGTAAACTATGCGATCACTAATGGTACTTAATATCCCATTAAATTGAAGTGTCATTACTATAATATATGACATAATGGGCCATGCCAGTGACCTGCGAATGCAAGGGCGCGCCACTCCTGCGCGGGGGAAACGTGATACACAAATGTTACTCATGGGTCATGAATGTCAACTGGCATGGTCAACTCTAGCAGAGTCACTGCTGGACGTCAACGATCGTGTTCATTGTTTAAAATCTGTTCTTTTTGCAATGTCAATATATGCATGCATGCATGAGTCATAGCACCACATGTTAGAGACTGCTGGTGGTGTGTAGGAAACCGTAAAACTATGTTACCCCTGCGTGGGGACACACAGGAAACATGGATGCCTCACCTCCGCCGACAATTTGTACGACTTCTTCAAATCTTAATACAAGACATGCGATTACTATCCACAAGGTTTCATCCTCATATTCTGCACAAAATGGATTAGTCTATACATTATCTGGGATTTTATAATTGTTTTTTTTTTTCGGTGACTATCCAAAACTAAGTTTAAACATATTAAATATGGTTCAATATTTGATTTATTTTAAAATTAGTATCAAAATTATTAAATAAATCAAAAACGAATATATTTTTTTTAGTTTAAATTACTCTTTTGAAGTATGTCTAATATTTAAATAATAATCCAACGGGAAAGAATAATATTTAATTTATTACCTACTAAAAACAAACTATTAAAATATTTACTATATAGCTAAACTTTCATTTTGAAATTTCCTTTAAAATATTTTGATTAGGTGCTGGGAAAAATTATATATATATATATGTCATGTTAAATGAGACGTTACTGTTTTGCTAATTATAACAAGATATCTTCACAAAAACCTCGCATACATTAAATTATAATTATGTATATTTAACTGTCTGAATATTATTATTTGAACCAATCGTAAATAATAATCACGTAAGGTACAAAAAAAATTGTTGAATTAACAACTCAATTCAAAAATGCGTCAATAAAAAATGTTCTTCTGGGATATGTGAGAGAATATTTATTGATCCAAAACATATGTGGTTCTCATAGTAATTAAATTTAATCCACATATTAGTCTGAGTTGTTGATTATTTTTAATGTTTTTTTGTTGTAATACATGTAGTACAAAATGTATTATTGATAAAATCTCTGTAGTATAGTATAGATTTTTGAGGTTAATGTCTTTTTTATCTTTAATCTTTTATTTACCGATCAATAATACACGAATATTGTCTAATTGTAGGTTTGTGACACAAAATGCATTATTAATATTTATATGGTTTCAGAATTATTTTCCAACAAAATATCTATTAGGCGCGCGTTTATTATATATAGGTATACAATTATAATTCACTTATTAATTTGTTTATAAATCCAGTTTAGTTTATATTTTATGTTTGGAATTGCTCGTGTAAAACTAGCTTAATGCATTCATAAAATTATGATTTAATTACTCACTTTTTTTAAATATTTTTTTTTACGTATAAATGTGTGATAAAAATACTTTCGTACGAGTTTTACATAATCTACATAAAATGAATATGTAAATTAATGCTATGACATATTTTGCAGTACTTTGTTTAAAAAGTGATACGATCTTGGTTTTAGGTTGCGTATTTTCTACGCCAAGTCATTGTAATAATAAAAACAACTTCATATGTTTTGGGTTTATTTCATTTGGACTCGAGCCAAATTTTGAATAATTCCCATTCTTTCTCACAAAGCTATTTAGGACCAAAATATATTTGTGTCTATTTGCAAAATGTCTACAAAACATATTGAATGAAGTATATATGTTTTTTTTATTTGTACGATTATAAAAGTAGGGTATCAAAAAATCATTTAAAGTGCTTTGAACAACCAAGGTTCTTGTAGAAAAACAGTGTCCTTCAAACATACACAATATGTTAAAATAGTGTGATAGCGTTTGAAAGGAAACTGTAATATACGCGACAAAGTTTAAAAAAAGTTGTAAAATATATGATTTATCAGGGTTACCAGTAGCAGGAAGAGAAATTCCTTACGTTTTACACCTAAGTTGTGGAACAAACAAAAAAAGTTTAATTACAGATACTCATGTTCTTTCATCAGCAACTTTCAAAGCAATTTCCTGTAGGTACTTGTAATACAGCATCAATAATACAAGTAAGAAACAAAATCCACTAGACAATCGTTGACACCCTGTAATTAGTGCGAGAATGTGGTTGAATAGTGTGATTTTTGAAAAGCACAAAACCTGACCGAACTCTGAAGTCGTGAAAGATTCTCACGCCATATACCAAGCCGTTTAATTATCGGTGGTACAACACGTGTTTTGAAATGTTGGAATCCACTCGAAGATAGGTACATAACTACATACATACATACATAGGTGTACAAAATAAAACAACACTGAGTGCAGTGTTGTTAGCAATATCCTCTCTTTATTCATTATTCGTCGTTCGTAACCCTATTTACACTCAAGTTGGCGTTGTACTTATATATATATATATATTATATAGTTGTTCTTTTTACAACTTCCGTTAGTTGCTTAGGTGTTATTTGTAATGCCTTCTACATCGATGCGCTGCCAATATAATTTGTTCTACTCAATTGTTGACTTCTTGTGAACGATGATTTGCTGTTTTGCGTTTCAGGAAGTGCTTAAGTACACAAAACTTGTCAATTTTCATTTTAACTAATGATGTTCAATTATTTTTTATTAAATCATATAATAATTCATTTTCGACAAAGCTCTCCCGAAATTTGAATTCATTACAATTTAACATAAATACTACGTAAATTTCAAATCATTTCTAAGTTGTTTGTTTTTCATACACATTAAAATAGACTACTTTTATAGTATTTTATATTATTATTTTTTAATAATACATCTAGCATTATTTATTATTATTATAAATACCCAAATATCTACAAATTTGAAAGAAATTGCTTAAAACATACATTATTCTGAGCTACGTGATTGTAATTCTTTATTGAATATTATTTTAGGTACATATTTTATAATAGATTAAATTCCCTTTTATTTTACAATATTTACAGTATTTTTCTACTAAATTTGTTCATCATATTAATTATTATTATAGGATATGGAGCAATTTGAATATAGACTGCGTTTTATTATGTCATAAGTATTGCATGTTCTAGAATCATTGAGAATAGCTATGCGTGATATTGAGTTATAAATTACATGACAAAATTCGGGCTGTCTTATTCTAATTATAAATGTAATCACTGTTTAGTTTAGAGTCTGACTTCTTATGGTTATTGCTCAAAATTCAAATAAAGAGTAAATCAATCATAACTTGAAATATTTTGTGAGATGACGTACGTACTAAAACAAAATGGAAATCATAAAATGATATATGACTTGTTAGCGGCCTATACTACAGATGTTATATTAATTTTCTGATGGACTTTTCAGTAAAAATCACAAATATATAAGTAATTGCAATAAATCACAATCATAATCAATGTAGGTCGCATCCATTTACAAGAATAGAACAACAAGAAGAAGAAGAAGAAGAAGAAGAAATGCAAATGAGAGGTTTCTCCTCTCAATCAATAACTCGCTTTATTTGTAACAAATATATTCTGAAACTGTCATTCGTAATACCAATTGCGACTGGACGCAATATAAATGTTTATCGTATACCGGAACTAACTATAGCGTTCACGTTCCATTATCATTAATCAAAATATTTTAATCTATGTTTGCGTTTAGTTGAGTCAGAATCATGTTTGGTACCGTTTTAGTTCGGTGAATTTTACTAAAACAATTACACTTCTCTAACGGGTTCTCTACTGAAGCGCATCTTTGTTTCTGAGAAACTTTAATTTATTAAGTATTGCTTTGCTACGTGCTTCAGAGGTGTGTTTACGAATTCATTAATTAAAATTCAACAGTTAATTAATCAATATTTATTTGATGGATGACTACTCAACAATAACGAGTTGATGCATTCGCGTCGCAAAAAGCAAATTATTCTAGAACCATGGTTCCAAACATTAAAATAGTCCTCAAACATTTTTTAGTAATTTTAACGAACTTAGTACTAAAAGATAAAATAGTCCTAACTTTCTTATATACGTTTTACATAAACGCGCCTCCTCCAAAGCGCACGTAGTTAACTTCACTCGTTTGCCATAAAACATATAAAAAAAATTCCGAGGAAAAGCGACGACCGGTAAGCATGAAGTATTCGTTTGATAATTATCGATCGACATTCTCGACAGTCTGTTTGTTTGAAGCATCAGATCGGTGTCTATTTTGTCACGTACAACACCATGCACGACTGATTTCATGTCGGTTCGATGCGCTTCTTACTTCGCATCAATGCAGTGGTATACGAGACGAAAAACAAACAAAACATAACTGAGGGAAATAGAGTAAAATGACCGAGTCCCACATCTCATCTCTTCAATGTCGATGGGATTTCCTATTATGGTGTTTTTTATGAGTTCTACTTTGTAGGTTATTAAAAATTACTTCTTTTTTTGCCTTGATACAAATGATATAGTTCCGTTTTTTCTTCTCTTGGTAGTGGTACAAGATTTCATTTAGTTATAAAAGAGATATTTTTATATGAAATTACTTATGTATATGCGCAAATTTGCGAATGATTTTAAGCAGTCCGTAGGCCATATGGCTATTTTCTCTTAAAAATTAATAATACAGTACTATAATTGTTTTAACTTGAGGCCATGTAATAATTTTTAAAGATTGATTTTTATTTTAATCATAACTCGCTGAATTTTTCTGGTTAATTTATATTTGAGAATAGTTAAGATATTTAGAAAGCATTGTTTGTTTTTTTAGATTGGTTGCTTGCAGCGTACTATTTCCGAAATGTATAATTTAATAAATTGTTTCGTAGTTTCTATAACGTAGGTGTGCTTTTTTTAAAATCTATATTTAGATAAAACTCTTAACTAGAGGCTGTTAAAATATCTTGGTAAAAATATATTTACATTTATTCCAGACGTAGATACTTACTTTCGAATTATTTAGAACAAATCATAATTTTACACTTTATCTATTTTATTGTTTTACAGATATTACTATAGTATTAAAAACGCCCAATCTTTACTTTTTAATATTTTCTGGTCCATAAATCAAAATTAATATTACATTTAAAAATTATTTTTAAATGTGTATCATTTAAAATAGTTCTCGCGATGTAATACTAATATTTAATCATTCATAAATGCAAGATAAATAATTTAACACTATATATATACATATATTTAAAAAACCAATCTAATACTTTATCTATTCATTAATTCGGTAGTCAAATATGCCTGATTCTAATAGACGAGTTGAGAAAAAATGTTATGAATTAGAACAGTTATGATTAAATGAATAAAATATAAAAAACTACATTTAAATAAAGCAAGTTCACCAAAATAAAAAATAAAAAACCACCAGTAAACTTGAACTTGGGTGTCACATGACCGGAAATCCTAGCCTCTAAATTCATGTTTCACCCACGTCCTAACCCATCCTACCTTCACGGCAGACAATACTGTGTTATTATTATTTATTTTGTTTTTTTTTGTAACGTCGTTTTTCTTTCGAGATGCAACGAGGTATGACCGATATAATATTATCATTACTCCTCTTGTGTTTCTATGTGGTAAGTGTAGGCGTACCGGTACGATATCCTTTCATGCTAGTATGATTATTATACCCGTTATAATCAATAATGTGATTATTATTGCTTACGTGGTTGGATTGTTAAACTTGAAATAATTGAGGATGAATTAACATTTACTTTGTCATTCGCGCCGGTTATTTCGAATAATTGCAATAATAAGACCTCGTGAATTATCTCCGGAAGACAATGACGCATAATGTATTCATAAATATACACATCGCTATGCTATGTGTCAGAATACTGTGTATATAATTTAATTTACTTTGGTTTGAATTTTAATTAGGAATATGTCTCTAAATTTTTGTTGTTACTAACGAAGTAAAAGTTAACATTCTCATACATTTAAATTCAGTCTAAATTAATGAAGTTTATTAAACGTTCACATAAGAATCCACGCATCACTTTTAGAAACGCATTCCACAATATGATGACGTAAATAACCATTGGTTGGCCATCAGTTGGCTTCTTTTTGAATATTTCGACAGTTTGCGACACTGACCTACTTGATATTTATAAATATGTAGTGTCAAACTACATATCTATCAATATCAAGCGCGCGTCAGTGTTGCAAACTGTCGAAATAACACGTACTTCAAAAAGAAACTAACAGAAGGTTCATCCTATATAAGATATATTAGGTAATATGTATAAACGTGCGTATGCTGAAGTTATTACAAATAAAAATCTAGATGTACATAGTTCTCTTAGTTGAAATGATTTAAGTATCTACATACGTATATCTTTAACTGACATGAATAAAAAAATCGTGAATGATACGGTATAGACACTTATCACAGCTGGTATTGATGGCGTGATGCGAAAGATGCTCGTTCAACAAATACACTCTCTAGGAGTACAAGAAGTAATCTCCATCATTACTGCCAAACGTGGGCTGCGGTGAAAATCCAATTAATAAAATTACCGGTAATTCACTCGGGCTCTATGACTTATGAAGTTATTTATGGTATTATTAACTTTCCGTGTAACTTGGTCGCTGTGCGGTTATACTTACCAGTTACCATACTCAATACCACATATGTATATTTCTAGCATAACACTTCACTTAAATCCGAAATCTTCTATCATGATAACCGCGATCTACAGTTAGTGTTTTTAATTTTATAGATGTTTCTTTATAGAATTGCGTCAACTAACTATGAAATTGAACATGGAATCTAGTATAGATTGTGAACAGATTGTTTTGTTATTAAGTAATTTAAAATAAATTAGCATTAAAATGATTATGCCAAAAGTATTAGAAAACTTGTGAAAGGTATAATATGAAAATTATTATTATTAATATAATAATTTCTATTCTTCATAACAGCATGTGTTAAGTAGCGGGTTTATAATAGTTAATACAGTTATAATCTATTAATTATTCGTATTAGCATTCCAGGCACATATTTCGGCTTTTATTAATTAATGGGTACATGTATGTGTATTGTAGTAATCTAGGACGAGTTTTTAATACAATTCTATGTCACTGGGCATAAAAGTTAATATATCATTGTTAATTGTCTCATTTGGTTCTTAAATTTAATTACTTTGTATCTTAATTTATGTATTGTAATTACACTAAGTAGAAACTGAATTTTAGGGTAAAATAGGTTTACTAAATTTATAAAAGCTCTAAATGAGAGTTTGCAATCTCAAAAAAAAAAAAACTGGAATTTCACAATATAAATTATTATTATTATTAGTAATGTTTGTATCAATTTATAATTCATATTTAAAATAGTCCAATAAAAAATTGTTTTGATCGAAAATTGTATGTGTCATTTTTGACATTATTAAATAAAACACTTTAATAAGTATCTATACAATTTGAAAACAAAATATCCGTGACAGATCAATCACATATAATAAAATATTTAATTATAGTTTACGTTGCCTTCGGACAACAAAAAATGACAAATACTGGACAGCTTATGATTATTCGTAAACAATATTTAAAATACTTCTTATTCACTGATCTAGAAAATTATATATTTATTACAAAACAAAATAAAACGAATATGTCCATAAGTAACTCAGCCATGACTAGGGCCGTTTTTTTGGTTTAGTTCTTTGAAAATTCCTCCAGTTGTGAAACGTCACGTCACGCAAGTTAATTCGAACATTCATGATCAGGAAATTATTTTCTTATAAACAAAAAACATGTAGAAAGAAAATCATGTTTGAGAACATTTTATCGACACGAAATTTATGACATTGAAACTAAATTTCCCTACGAACTAACCTAGTTTTATTATTATATTTATATAGGTTTAATATATTTTGACATGAAATCTTATTCGTAAAAAACTAGATGATTTATTTGATACAATTTAAGCTGTTTTTATATCTATTTAATTGAACCCCATTCTATTTTATTTTTCTATCATTTGACAAAGATTTATTATGAATCAAACTAGCAACTTATAATAGTTAAAACTAATCGTTTACAACTACAATTTAGTACCTCAGTTAAACAAAGTATGTGCGTAGAACACTGTTGCTATTTATATTCTTCTCGTTTTCTATCATAGTGCATTCTGCATATATCGCGGTTCAAGCTATTCCGAGTAGCCTGTATGTATGTATGTTATTTTTAAATCATTTACAAGGTGTCGATGTTTCGTAAATCGATTCATGACAGTGTATGAGCTACTTTTGTGTCTATTTTGTATTGTCTATATATTGGCAAACCCACTGCTTGAGATTTTAAAGTATGTTAAACAAATATTAATAAAGATAAGTTTACCTAAAACACACATTATTACGTGAAAAACTGTCATGCTTATACGCTGTTATGCGCAAATCTAAGTAATGAGATGTTATTTTCTAATTAGCAATTAAGTGGTTTAAACCTAATGTAATTAAAAACAATAATTAACTCTGGCGTTAATTAAAATTGCGCAAAAAAATGATTACTGGAGCTGAAGAAAATCTACAAACTATTTAACGATGTCTGTATTAAACAGTAATATAAAAAGATAACTGAAGGCAAATTAAACCATGAATTTCTTTTCATTATGCTGCTTTCTGTCAAATTTAACGCCAGTAGCTGTTTCTATGAAGCAATATTTTTTTTCTAGTGCGTTAAATATATTATAGCAATAAAGCATTTCTCTCTGAGGATAATTATATCTATTTATTGTTATGGGGATATGAATTATTTCTGAAAATACATAAATTTATTATGAGATATAATATTACTGTCCTTTTCTGCAAGATGCTATTTATACTACTATACTGAGCTCCAGTTAGCGAGTTGCGAGCTCAAAATGACACTGGAGACTGCTGGACAAACATACATATGTATATAACCTATTCATAATAACCCAGCCCGGAACTTGAAGTTTCTAAGAACATCTATTCTATTTATATAAAATATCGACCAGTTATTATAAATAGAGGGTTTCGAAACGTATTCATTTTACATTTCCAGTGACATACAAGATAAATGATTTTACCAGAGATAAAAATAAGTAATCCATCTTGACTTAGATTTTTGTAAAAATCACCGATATCTTGACGTATCTCGGCACACTGAAAGAGAAAGTTCACTCATTTCCTTCCGGTTATTCAATCCGATTTTTCGTGCTAATTATACATAAAGCAAGTTGAACTTTTTTCATTGCAGTAACAGTGATTGTTTTTTTGTTGTTATAATATGCATGCACACGGTTTTTAGTTGCACTGCACCCGGTATATAATATATAGGATGTTGTTCATTACCGTATTCTCTCAGATGAAACGGTTACACGGATTTACGGGGTGTTTCATTAATAAACGACTCGTATGCTTTTTTAAACGTAGTAGACATTTTTTAACTTTTATTTTAAAAGTGCATTAAAATAGACTACGTTATATTTAGATTAATTTTTTTCTTATTATTACTATTTTTGTTTTAACGACAACTTTCTTAAGATTAATTTATAGAACATAATGCTTTTAGTTACTTTAAAATAAAAACAGGATAAGGACTTGTATAATTAGTTAAATTGAGATCGTTATTTGTTTCAATGGAAACTAATGTTGATTTGTTTTTAAAATCGGTATTGTTTTTTATTGTATATGCATGAAAAATAAATCAAATTGTATTCCTTCGTTTTGTGTCTAAATATAAGTAAGTATTATTGAATTTTCTCGGTAATGGCGAATGTAGTTTTTGTTGTTTAAAAAAAAAATGGACTACATCGCTAAATGCAAATTAGAATTCCGTCACTATTAATATAACTTCACGTGTATCAGTAATTATATAGTTTTTATGGCGTTGGAGACAAATTGTTTCTCAAATTAACCATCAATCATCACTTCGACAAAAAAATTAGACGGTTATTAGTATTAAATTGTTCAATTATGAGCTAATTTAGTGCCAATTTTATGATTAAATAGCCTTATTGATTTTTTATACACACAAAAATAAATGTAGAGTTTCCTTTTTGTTTTATTAAAATACACCGAAAGTCGAACTATAATTAATACACACGCAATATTATTTTTTACAATACATCAATTAAATAAACACTCGTTTCGGGGTTTGCACAATTACACAACATAATCTTATGAGAGTATTCACACCTGTGCTACCGCCTAAAACAATTAATTGTAATTTCGCCACCAGTGTTCATGTCAGTCGCAATAGAACCACATATTATAATTACAAAAACAATAACACCAAAGTAGGAACCATTGTTAGTAATTGATCGCCTGCGCATGTAGTGAGATTAACAATCGATTATTGGTTTTTTCTCCACCGTAGACAGTGGCGTAGGTGGCGGGTTAGAGATAAGAGGGCGCGTGTGTAGGCGGGTGCATCATCCCAGCATGGATTCATGTTATATATATATTACTATAGGTTAGATCATGATGTGCTTTATTTATGTTGTTAATTGTTGAGTTCGTTGACTCTATATATGTGATCATTGTCACAATTTCTGTAAAAAAAATGTCGACTAATTACGCTAGGGTTGGTTAGGTTCACTGTTTGGGCGTCACTGGTGGCATTCTAGGTCAATAGACACAATGTTAGAGGTTCCGGGAATATATATTAAAATATTTTTAACTGCATTCGTCAACAAGAACACTTGAAGTAACTTTAATTGTAATAAGAATAAAGTGGGTAGTTTAATAAGTTTTAAAGAATTTATTTAATTGTTTAACAAGAAAATTTAAAACTGTTTATTAATAACAATATTACTGTTATTTTTATTTATTCAAAAGCGTCATATTACTGTTATTCTATTGATTTGGTTAAGTTCCATGATTTGCAAAATATAAATATAGCTTAAAATATTTCTTTAAACCGTTTGAGTTTGCTGAAGTAATCTTGATAAATTAGGTGATTTTCGTTGAGCGCCGAATTCGCTGATTAGTTTGGTTTGGTTGGATTAGCCTAGATGGCAACATTGCGAAATTGTCTCTGGTTTTGGGTAAATGTGGTGTCGAATTTGTAAAATAGGTCAACGAGACATATTACGATTTTTTTTCTTATATAAATATATTATAAGTAGGTATATATTTGTGTGGGTTAAGAAATTATTGAAACAATAGTAATGAATTTAATTTTTAAGTAAAAATATCTAAGACAATTCCAAGTAATAAATAATATTGACAACTTCTATCGTGTTTCAATTTATTTAATACATTGATAGGAACAATAATAATAACAAGGAATGCAATTTAATTTATATTAAACAATGAATTTCCTTCTTTATCTATTGTAAAGTTCGTTAAAACAATGCTGTAAGGCGTTAAACATAAAAGAGAACTCATAAAATAACTAAGCATTGTTCTGTCAAATACAAATTCGTGCAAGAATAGGTGTAAAACGTTTTTATTTTTGGGAATTCATCACAATCGGTATATTGATGTTGTTCCGACTTTCTCCTGTCAAATATATATACATATATATATATATATATATATATATATATATATATATATATATATATATATATATATATATATATATTCTTTTTTTTCAATTCTGATGACGTTGACAGGTGATTTTGATTGATTCATTCTTTAGCTTAGATATTATGATGTATTCCGGCGGACGATTTGCAAATTTTTTTTTCAATTTGTACACTTGTTTACTTGATTTTAATAAAAATATGTATACAACTTTTTTCAATTAATAATCGTATTATAATTTTTATATAGTTTGAAGTAACGGTTTAAATGCATGTATTTTTCTATCTATATATTTAATCAGCCAATATAAGATGTTGTCACTTAAAACATGAGTCTCTAGTCACGAATATGTACACATAATGTCAAACATTGTTCATATACCACTATATACGACGTATGTACATCGTGTTTTCAACTATGAGAATAATACTTTTATTTATAAAAGTACAAAGACCCTATATTATAAATGTTGCACAACAATACCGCATTATGTTTAATTTTATTATAAAAAAAGTTTTTACACTTTTTCCTAATAATATACTACGCTATAGTTTGAGAATTTCTCTGAAATATGTTAGTTCCAAATTATATATTTAAGCAAGACGTTGAGACATTGTGCAAAAGTGGAAAAACATGCATTATTATTATTGAAAACCAACCAATAACAGTTGTTGTTTTTAAAAAAAAAAATATATATATATATATATATTTAAATTTCAAAATGTTCATACACTTGTATTTATATATGAAACAAACAAAGCAAGGTTTAAATTTTAAATCAAAACGTGGTACAAAGAATGATAAATTGAATTCAAATTAATGTTCGTATTTTAATTTTAGAGTTCGCAATCCAAGCAGTGATATCTTCAATGTAATGAGTTCGTCTGCTCCCGGCTCGCCACATTTGTATACCCCGAACCGAAACCGGAGCAACGACTCTTTTAACCGATTATTCGGTCCAGAACCGGTAACACCACGTCGCTCTTCGCTTACCAAACATGGTAGGTAACATACGGTTATTGATGGACAGTCGATGGACTTGTAGAGCGAATGAGTATTGAATATAAATACACGAAAGGAACATTAAATAAATCATATTTTACGTTTGAATTAATTACATTTCTAAATTTTTTTTTATACGTCTACTCTTATATTTTTAGCGAGACAAATTGTATAATTGTGTATTGTCGTTGAAAGGAGATGTAAATATAACAATGAAATGAATTATGATGAATGAATGAATGGTACAAACCACTAAATACTCGATGTTTTGAACAATGTACGTACATGAGTATTCTATTGTTTTCTTTGTGTTGTTATTCCATTCAGTTTTGTTTTCTCAATTTCTATTTTTTTTTTAACTGTCATTGTTGTATTATTTGTATTCGTATTTTTTGTTGGAGGTGTTTCCTTGTTGTTGGATAATAATAGATTTTTTTGACGTTTTGTTTGAAATTTGAGTCGCGGTGAAACGGTTGTTTTTAAATGTTGTCAATTGTCAAAATATTCTCATTAAATACTAAATTTGTTGACTTGGTTTTTGAGAATTAACTTTAATAGCATCTAATTTTAAAAGAATTTGAATTTTTTATTTTTTTTTAATTATATTCATTACATATATTTTTAAATACCAGCTAAGCATTGCTTACTACTTTAAATTAAACCAAACTTATAAATACTATAAATTAATTAATACAAATCAATTTATTTATTTTTATTTAAATACATCAACAGTACTCAAGCTATAACTTGGTATAATCTATTTTTAACAATTAAGAATCAATAATTAATTAAATGTATGTCTTTGTAATATTTAATTTTGTAATTGTAGTAGACATAAGCCCACGTAATCCAGTGACTGGTGATGGTGTTGTGTCTTGGGATAGCCGGCCATCAAGTCGTAACACAACCCCACGTCCACGTAAGTAGAAACAGTAGAAAACACCCAAAAATTACCCCCCCAAACGCAGAAACTCAAATAAATGCGAAGTAAGCTGAAAATATTGTGTTGTTGATAAAAGTTTTTGCAGAGAGAAATCCGGTTACTGGTGAAGTATACACTGCTGTAACCAGCCCAGTTACAACTCCAACTAAAGCAGTTCCTAATGGTTTCCAGAACGGTTTCCAAAATGGTTATCAAAATGGTCATTCGACTCCAATGACCAATGGTAACCATTAGGTTAGATCACGACCCACCCAGGAGGCCTTAACCATCAATTACGAAGCCTGAGACAATTTTCAAAATTTTGAAATCTTATCTACTCGAATGGCGTTTATTTTCAATTCATTTATTATTACAAATGATTGAAAAGTTGATACAAATTTTTGTTGTTTATTTAAAAGATATTTATTTACAAAAGAATAACAGTTATATTACTAATGATGTAAACTTTTGAGAAAAGGGACTGCTTTTTTCATTGCTATTATGATTTTTTATACTTTTTCTGTATTTTTATTAACACATATTATTAGAATGAATTTAGTAAATATGTGTATTTATTCTATGTTTTATTTTTAGTTAATTGATTTTTTTTAAAAAGAATTTTGCAGTAATATAGGAGAGTGCTATTACTGTTTAAAAATGCACTATAATATAATGCAGAAAAGATTTTTTTTTATTTTATGAACTTAAACCACACATAACCTCTCTTTAAATAATAAAAATTCCAATCTATTGCATTTATTTAACCTATCGTAGTGTTTTCGCATTGTTTCTATTTTATGATTTATCTATAGTGTTAGTCAATCAATCATAAATGTATTGCCTTATTAAATCACATAGTATGTAATCTGTATGTTATCGTATTTATATTATAAACGAATGATTTTTTAAATAAAACCTTTTATTTAATTATTCTTTTCATTTCTCATTACATATATAATAAAAATTATACCTTAAATTAAAACATATCTACAGCGTAATAAATATCCTGATATTGTGTCAATCATTATCCTCTTCCTCATCCTAAGTTAAGTTGAAATAAATATATTTTAAAATAATTTTTCAATCTTAGTTAATTTTGAGAAACTTTCAAACTGACTGTAATAAATATTGAGTTCAAATTTTATTTATACAAACTACAATACTTTCAAAATTTAAATCAACCATAGTCCATAGATATATTTAATTTTCGGTAAGCGATGTCAATTAAACAATATTGATTGATATTAGATCTAGAGTTTAAAGATAAATAATTAATTTCTATTAGTCAAAACGCTTTAAAATATTTTATTAGTTATTACAGACTCTGGAACGCCAAATGAGCAAGCTATTTGCATGTCTTGTAATTGTGACGTGTACAACAGCTTGTATAACTTGAAGTAGTAACTCCTTGATGACTTGAAATATTAATTGTTTTTGAAACTTAGATTAGTTTAATTTAAGTACAAGTCAGAATGAGAATTTCTAATTAAATTTATAACTCTTGGGAATTCTATAATGCGAGTTTATTCACGTTTCGTAGAGTTTCTGAATTTTATAAACACAAGATCTACAAATTTTTAAATGATTGTACTTCTATAAGGAATTTACATATTTCAAATATAACTAATGAGATAAATCAAGAATTATGCTTCATGTTTTTAGTAAATTTAATCAAGATTTGTTATAACAATCATAAGTAATTCATATTTGTATTAAATTTATAAAATTATATAAGTATATATACATACATTTAAAAAATATAGTCTATATTTATTTTCTGTTATTGTAATTTGATGAATAGCTAAATTAAAATTTAACTGATCTACTTTCGCATTTTATATGTACACCTTCGAAGATAAGTCTTGTCCCTTTTATAGCCACCTAAAGTCTCGCAACCAGCATTGTATGATTTTAATGCAAGTTATTCAGCACGTACAAAATCAGTTAAATAGCGTAGGTAAATCCATATCATTATGGTAGGGTTCACCACCCCTACTACCATAATAAGCGAATGATATTGATTCTCCTAGGTAATTTAACTGATTTTGTAAATGCTGCATAACTTGCATTAAAATCATGCAATGCTGGTTGCGAGACTTTAAGTGGTTATAAAGGGACAAGACTTATGTTCGAGGGTGTACATTAACAAAAAGATATCTTTGTCAGAAGTGGGATTCGAACCCACGCCCACAGAAGTGGACTGCGACCTGAACGCAGCGCCTTAGACCGCTCGGCCATCCTGACTTGCCCCTAAGTTGATTTATATGCATTTTAAATTATGTAATAAATCAAGAATTGATTAATTCGTTTATTTTACATCATATAATTAATAATCCTAATCCAATATCACTCGTAATATTAATCAATTACCTAATATAGAGATTTATCTCCATTATAAATTGAATGCTTAAATTATACAATATCAAATTGTAGGTTAGTTATCATTTTACAGGTTGTCAAATCAAGTGTCAAATCTCAAAAGAAAATTAATTTTTCTTGTATTAAAAGTGAGTAAATTTCACTTTGTGTTCATCATTCAAAGTTCTAATAAATACTTTACAGTAAGTATATATAATAAACTTGAAAGATATACTATGCACGAAAATGTTGTGGTTATAATTAGTAATATCTTACAGAATTGTTCAACAATGAGTGAAAAGGAAGTTGATATTTTAGAAATTTGCATAACAGATCAAGAACGAGAACAAGCAAAGGCAGCTTTGGCTGAATTCAATAAGTATGATATTGAAATTTAACGAATGATGTGTATACTAATTATTCTTCGGTTCAGAGCCAACTATTCTGGTTGTTTACAATATTTATCCAAGCTAGAAAATCGGGCACAAGATCCTAAAGTGTGTCTCAACCGAGCAGTAGCTGAGTTTTACAAATGTGATCAGAAAAAAACTGATACATTTAAGAAGAATTTAGCTTCCGTTTTCAATCAAGTAAGTTAACTAGGATATTGATTTTGTTTGAAATTCGTTGATGTATTTTTTGAAGTTAAAGGCAAAAGCAAAACAAGACATTTTTGAAGATGTTGAATACTGTGTAATGCATTATAACCAAGCGGTTTTGTTGTATCATCAGAAGAAATACAATGAGTCGCTTAGGATAGTTGAAAAAATTTATAAATTTATCGAACCTATGGGTACATTTTATTTATTAGGTTACTACACTTATTTTTTATTGTGTTTACTAATATTAAATATTTTAAACTATTGGTGCTGTTATGTCATTTTATTACAAAATTCCATCCATGGGATATAAATTATTACTTATATATTTAAATTTGTCTGTAAAGAATTATAATAAACGTATCTTAAATGCGTAAATAATTATCGGAAAGTCGTAATTATTATAATTGATGCATTAATTAAATACAACTGTCAATAAGAATAACTATAGAAGCATTTAAAAAATTAACAAACCAATAGATTTTAAAATGTATTTTCTATACATACGAACAATAAATAAATAAGTTTAATAGACTGATTAATTTAAATTTAATTCTAATAAATAAATAAATTTTAGAGGAGACTTTAGCGAGACGAGTTTGTTTATTATTAATCGATTTGCATATAATTACGCATCAACATATAAAAGCACTAACGTTAATATCTTGTATTGAAAATCAATTTGTACATATGAACACAAAAGGAACTGGAACAGGAACTGGAACTGCAGAAAAGGATAAAGAGAAAAAAGAAAAAGAGCCAAAAGTAATAATGAATTATTTATAGTATTGTTTTTATTATTTTATAATTATTTGTATAGGTGGAATTAGTCAAAGATGCTAATATAGAAATATTTCGTATCAAATTGATGAAATACCGTGCTCGATGCTTATTGATGAGTCATGCGTTAAAATCAGCTAAACGTGAAATCAAATCCATCGCATCTGTTGAAGGATCTGTAAGTTATTTTTATTCATCTTCTCGTTGCTCTTCGTTTGAACTTCCGGAAAGTTGCATTAATATTACTAGATAAGTTGTTACACCTCCGACAATCTATTAAAACATTTTAAATATTGTTGATCACTTTGTAATTATTTAACACACATCAGTACTTACCGAATACAATAAAGTGAAGTTGATTGGAAAAAAGCCAGCAGCAGAGAATTCCAATGTTTCATGCGCGATTTGTAACGAAAACATTTCAATCTGAAATTAAAAATATATAATTAGCTTGAATTTTTTTATAAAATTCACTCTAAATGTGCGTACTTGATTCTTTAATTCTACTTCTTCATAATCGATTTTATGTAGTAATATTCCAGTAATTTCTGCCTAAAATCATAATCATTATTTGTTGTTCAAATAAACTAATGAACTAATGTACTAACTTTGAGCTAACCTATAAGTTTCTAGAGAAAATAAAGTTTAATTTATAATTAATCAATCAATTACGTTTCAAACTCTAATATTTTAAAGTCGCATAAAATAGCTATTGCGCAATTTAAAAAATCACTAGAAAATAGGTCTTTTTAGATAATTTTCTCTTAAACGGCTCAACTAATAAAAACTGATCAAATATATACCGTTTTTTGTATTTGTAGATTGTCATAAATACTAATACAAATACGATTTGTTTAAAAAAATACTATAATATAAACAAATGTGTGTTTTGAAGTATTAGCTAGAATTTTCAATTTTATATTTGAACCTTTTAGTACGTTTATCAAAATGATTTTAAATTCATGGCAATAGAAATACTTTACATATGCTATAAATTGTATAAGCATTAATCTATAAGCTATAGATACATATATAATTGTATATTTCTTTTTATAGCGATAGAAGCTTGTCTTCTTATAAAATGAATAGCTCAAAATGACAACAAAAATAATTATAATAACATACTTCTTCGATGGTAGTATGACAAATCCAGCACACCCAAATACTTTCGATAATATTAATCAAAAACGCACCCATAATCCCAAAAATTTGATTTAAATTTGCAATAGAAGCCGTCTTGAGTTTCTTAATAATATAATACATATTCGTCGTAATTGAAACAAAGCTTTGACCAAACGTAATAAGTAAACTTATTCCATAAATATCATTAAACATATTCGCTGCCTTACACAGCTCGTGATGTAATGGACAGATCACCCTTAACATAGTTAATTTCGTACCCAACGGTGACGTTAATTTGACATTTTTCACTTCTAAAATATTCACATTTATCTTCTCGTCTTTTTGCAGCTCTTTTAAGTGTTGGTTAAGAATTGCGTATCGGTTCTTGATAATTTTCAAATAAATATAAACTTGTAAACTTAAAATTGTGTACACCATTAATGGGATACTGTGCATTGTAGATATAAGTAAATTGTATGGACTAAATTTCTTCGTTTTACCGTTGGAATCTAATATGAATGAGATTATAACACAAATACATTTTCCTATTATTAATTTGATAGTTGAATTATATATTTTTCCGTAAAATGGCCAAACGCCTAAGTTCCGAAATGATTTGTCGATCTCATTCATTTTATCCAACGCTTGTATATATTGTTTTTGGTTAACCAAACTTGAGATCCAAACTACGACAACTACTCCTAGTCCGGATAAATTTTGAAGTGTTGTAATTGTATGTAGTATTAAGTCGTTACTAGGATGTGCGAAATCTCGATACATCATATATCCAAATCCACACAAATACGCTATTATCAATATAATATTATAAAGTATTCCTGACCACGATATTTTGAAATTATTATTAGAAATTTGAAATGGTACCATTCCGAATATTTTACAAATTACCAACATGGGTTGGATAGCTTTTTCGAAAGTTTGGTACGACATTTTGACACCCGTTTTCGGTACAAACGCCAAATGAAAACTAATAGGAAATGTTTAATGTTATAACAGTCTAGCTATTTATTAAATGTTCTTATATTGATTGCTTTCAATTCCATTTATGTATATTAATTATGCATGACATTATATGCGTTTTTTCTTAATTGTCTTATTTTCAACGTATGTAAACATGACACTTTATAAAATATGAATATACTTTTATTACAAAAAATTAATGTTGCTAACAAATAATTGTATTATTGACTTAAAATTGCTACTAAGTTAGCCGGTTACTAAGTAATCGATTTTATAAATATATATTATGTATTTTGCCTAAATTTTCAGAAAACTAACAAATCAAAAAAAAAACTAGGTGACTATGATATTTTATTAAAACAAGCTAAGACACTCATTTATCAAATTTACGCATGTTCTTTATATAATTATATGTGTACTTGCGCAGTTTGAAATAAACCTTACTCAATGATATAAAAGCTAAACGATTACCACTCAGCACTCAAATAATTAGACGTAATCGTAATACATTTAAAACACTGTAACCACTTGTAATGTTCGCAAATAACGAATTATTTATAAAATGAAATTATTTACAGAACACATCTACATTATGTTTCAAAGCTCATTTAGAATATTTAAGAGGCTACCATAAAAATGCTATTAAAATATTCAATTCGTCTCCAACAGACAGTATTAATTTCAGGTATGTTTTCTAACATTTGAGTATATTTCATATATAATTTTTTATATTTATTATTATAGAGACAATGGCGATTCTGCGACCATTATTTTTTATAACAATATGGGTGTTATTCATCATGCTATGGGTAAATCTAATTTAGCATGCCATTATTTTAGACAAGCTCTCAAAGAAGATAAAGCTGCTATTGCGTCAGTAAACAAAAATGAAAATGGTAAAACAATAATTTGTCTCTTGTTTTTATAAATTAAAATATATTTGAATAATTTTTAAGGTGAATCCACACGACCATTATACACTTTAGGTGGATCTAGGTATCATGAAATAATGTACAACTTGGGCATATCGTTTTTGCATGCTGGCCAACCACTTCAAGCATTTGATTGTTTGATTATAGCCGTTCAGCGGTTTCATAGAAATTCGAGACTCTGGTTAAGAATCGCTGAATGTTGTATACAAGTACATAAACCTGTAAGTTTAATTGGTTTTAAACTTGGTGAAGAAAATCGAAATATTTTTACAAATACTTTTGAGAATATTTCTATTTTATTTAATAATTATTTTAGAAGTTTTACTAAATGAGATATATTTCACAGAATCCTGATATAGATTTTAATCCAGTTAAAAAACAGAAAAATATATTAGATTCAATTGTAGGTAATGGAAAACATAGAAAAGTTATTTTGAATTCACATTTATCGAAAGATATGAAATACAGGTAAGTTAAATATTAATTATAAATTATTGTATATTAGACAATTATAATTTCATAAATGAATGATTATCTTTCAGCACTGAAATGCTGTCATACGCAGTTCCAGTAGCAAATTTAGAATTTGCTTCTTTGTGTCTTCGAAACGCATTATTATTGCTTCCTTCTGAAACAACTTCGTCTCCTGTTCCTCTTCTTTTACTTCCTGGAGGAGTGCAACCTCCGCCTCCTCCACCAAGTCCTGGCCCTTCTCCGTCTGCACCCATGTCTTCTTATGAAGTCGCTAATTTGAAAAACTCCGCTTTGATAAGCAGCGCATATGTTTCGTTATGTTTAGGCGATTACGTTTTGACTTTAGAACATGCTCAAACATTACTAACACAGCAAAAAGTTTCTGGAGTTCATAAGTAAGTTAAAATAAATTGTTTCTAAAGATAAACTGAAAATAGTGTATTTGTAATTTTTTTTTTAAATTAAGATATATTTATGTTTTATTTTGGAAACCGTCATTATATTTGGTTTTAAATGAGAAGTTCAATATTTCACTTAAATTTTAGAAATGAAATAAATAGAATTTTTAGATTATTGGGCCATTTGTATGCAGCGGAAGGTTTAGTTTTGTTAAATAAATTATCGGATGCAATTGAACATCTAAACCCCGATTTGGTTACTGATTTATCGTTAACAGTTCGACGAGAAGAAACTAATGATGAAGATGATGGTCCCATTAATACGAAACCTCAACCAAGTATATTCATGTCTACTACGTGACAAAATTATATAAATAATTCTGTAAATTGTTTTTAGAATGGTTTTTAGACCATTTAGGAAGCGCCCACGCTGTCTTACAATATAATCTAGCTGTAGCATTGACAATTAGAGGTGAATTCGAAAAATCTGGTGAATTATTAAAACGGATATGGCAAGCTCATAGAACATCTTCCGTAAAAATTCCTACACATATAGTTATGCTATATTTATACATTGAGCTACAATTAGGTTTGTTTTCTTTTTAAATAATGCGCGAATGACAAATATTTCATGTTTACATTTCTGTTCTAGGTCATGCTGATGTAGCACGATCATTTATTAAACAGTATTGTTCGTCACATAGATAAGGTTGTTGAGATTTTATAATATATACATTTTTATGTATTTATAATACTGTAAAAATTGAATGGTTTATATGGACTAATTTAATTAAATATTAAATTTTTTGCATAGACAAATTTATAGTATGTGTTAAATAAATTCTTTATAACAAAAAATATATAATACAACTAGATAATGATTCTATTCTGCTTTTTTTTTTGAAAGTGGCAGTGTTACCAATACACTGTAACTGAAATTGCGTTCAGAAGGAGTTAATTGAATGACCAAAGAAATGCAACGATTGCCAATTGGTAGCTAGCGAATATTAAGCTTAAAAATCCATAGGGTATTTGGATTAGTAATGAATAAATATAGAAAATAAATAAAATGATGTTTCGCGCATATTTTCAGTTCATTGTTTTGTAACGATGGCGATGATAGAGCGCGCGCATCAGACCAATAGCGTGCGATCTAGCAAAGTAATGATTTGAACGAGGGGAACAGTTCTGGTTTCGGCAACGGAGTGTGTGTATTGTGTTGTAATGGTCGGCATTTAAAAACCGACGATTTTTCTAACATATATGCTTCATTGTTTAATTGTTGTATGAAAAAGTGTACGAAATTCAACATGTATAAACGTTATCAACGAATAATCGGGATGTAAGCCCACCAATAATACATAACAAGACGCTTTTTTCACCCACAACGCTTGAGTTATCGTGCAGTAAACATTATTGATGCTGTCAAACATTTACCCCCTCGATATAATATTGTGTTCCATTGAATCATAATATACTTGCGAGAAGTACGTGTGTTTGTGCAATTGCTCAATGCGTAAATACAGCATTTTGAACAGTAAACGTGTTGTTATCATTGTGCTAATACAGTGTTTTATTTAATGACTATAGTAGTGAATTTTGAGTGATTTCGATTCCGACCATGGAAGTGCACATTGAGAGAGATTCTAGTGCCCTAGGAGGGTTGTTCCATCAAATTATAACTGACATGAAGGTATGAGTTAATTTGGTCATATTTCTGCCCTGCCCCTTCTCCTCAACGCATGTAAATGTTACTTTTGGGGAACAAATACCCGAAGGGATGTCCATTATCTTTTATTACTTCAGGTATTACACAGAAAATACTCATTTAACTTTGGAAATTTAATATATTTCAAGAAAAATGATATTAACTGGCAACGAAACATTGTTTAGACTTGTTGTGATTTATTTTAAATGGTATATATTTTAATTACAATATGGATTCATTAAAATCTTAACTTTCAATAGTAGCATTTGAGATTTTATTACTATAGTTACGAGTTCTGTTGTTCACGTGAAAGTTCATTGAAAAATAACGTCTGCTTGTTAAAATATAATTATTCACTTATATAATAAGGTACATTTATATCGTTTCAATGCTGTTTGGATGTTCGAAATACGTGTACAATATGTAGTAGTACATACGTACGAATTTTACCAAATATTAACTCGTATTTTAACATTGATAGGGATATCATTTTATAGTCTTGTTTATTGTATAAACATGATTCTTTCGGAACATCTTTTGACATTTATTATTGCGAAACCCTGAACTGAAATGAAAGTATTTTACCTTATTTGGCTGGCAGATCGAAACTTACGTCAGTATCATTGATTCTTGATATTTATTCAATTATATGCAATGGCGCCAGATTATTAATTATCTTTATTGACATTATGTTTTATCGTTAATTTTTATAACTTTTGTAAATTAACACCTGTATATAACATGTATTTATTGAACAAATAATGTATATGTAGGTATCACTAAATTTGAGTCCATGTATCTCAGTACCAACAATAATTCGATAAGTTGTTTTAAAACACTTCTACAATTATAGATCATATTATTTCATTACTCAGAGGATATTTTAGTAGGTTTAATAATCATTTGTTTCTTGTTGATACTTTGAGAAAAAGCTGCTTCAAAGTAACATCTACGCCTCTAAATATGGGTTAATATCGAGGTTAATACTAATCTTAAAAACATTAATCTATTGAATGAAAAATTATCTATAAGTATTTATTTATTGATATACAAAATGAAAAATGCATTTTATAAGCAAACATCCCAAAAAATTGCAATATTTGTTCAATGCCCGATTAGTGCTACATGTTATCAAAAATAGTTTATCCTGAATTTTATCTGTCAAATACCATAAATTTATTAAATATTTATTAATTGATTGAACATAGTACATTTTCTAAACTTATAATACAAGCACTTTTTTTGACAACAATTAGAATTTGCACAAAAATATTCAATAATAACACAAAAAACGGATTGTACTGTTTCAGTGCAATCAAAAGTATGCTTATAAAACAGTTAATATCAGTTATTGATGATTTGCAACAAAATAAACATACTAATCACAAAACTAGACACAACAATATTATTCATACTCTGAGCTATCTATTGTTAGTTATCTAATCTTCTTGAAAAAAATTGCAATCGTCATATTTTATTATACTTCTGGGAAAATAATATCCCATGCAATGTAATAGCAGATCAGATTTTATTGTTGAAAGTGAAAAATATTTCTATTTATTATTATTAATAATATTTTTATTGTGTAACATGAGAACTTATTTTGATATCCACTGAAATGCCATTAAGAATTAAAAACTCATGGCAAGGTTACTTGTATATTTAAATTAACACTAAATACTCGTTATTTAACATTTAGTAAATCAACAATAATTATTATATAAATAGTGTTTTAAGATGTAGGTGACATCATATTTAAATTGATTGTTGAAATAATAATCACACTAGAAATATTTTGACACCAGCTATGTATATGTAAAACAGGAAACTGAGCTAGTGTAACCCGAAATACGTCGTTTTTTTTTTTTCTTAGAAAACACGCTCCTAGTTATATATAGTTATTGGTTTTGTTGAGGTTTGAGGTGTAATATAGTAGTAACAATAATAATAATAAGGTTGTCATGCACAAGCACTCAATTTCGTATTCTAAACATGAATCAGAGCGGCAACATCACTGAAACAAATGTTTGTTGCTGTATGTAAAAATGAAACGGTCGTATGCGTATATGCGAGTGTACCTACCAGTGTTATTTGATCGTGGCACGAATAACAAAACACGTCATTTTCAATCACACGTGACGGCTATTAAACATTCATATTTTATTATTATTATTATTATATATTTAAGGTCGTTGTATCTAAATTGATTTTTTTTTACGCAAATAATTTAGTTTTTTTTTGTTAAATCGATAGCCACTTTCGAAAATCTGCCTCAGAGTATTAAACGATAACTTTCCTGTATCGCTCATTTTAATTGCAATTTTAATTCGCTTAAAAAACCATTTTAAAAGGGATGAAAAGTTTAATTAAACGAAAATTGCACTTGTAGATACTGAGATATTATCCTCGAAAATCTCTCGTTGTGAGTTAATAAATATTTTATGTTGTTAAAAGTGAAATATTTGCATAAAATAGCGTTTTAGTTACTCTATTTTGTGTTTATTTTAAAATATGTAATATGTTTGGTCGAAAATGTTCGAGCTCGGTCGATGTTGGCCGATTGTGTTTACTTTCGGTATGGTCTATACGCATGCGCGTAAATAGGCTATATTAAGCATCTATAAATGGGTATGAAACAGGCTTAGAAAGATAAAATATTGCGAGGTTTGAAAAATGAACACCATAATATTATAAACCGATCATATCTGTACGGATGTGACATTATGGCATTAATTCAGATCATCTTGATGAAGTAAGTCAATGTTAAACGCAGTGGCTGGCGTTGGTGTGTCATAAGAAAATATGGGTATGCCGGGTGTTCCATAAAACGCAGAGACAAAAATAAGTAATGTTGCACATCTGTCCCTAGTACTTCCGGCATTGATCATCCTGGACATAAAGTCACGTTTAATTAATTAATGAATTAATTAACAAGTAGAACGAATGAGACGTCGTGAAGTGTGCTTGCTTTGCGCGCACACAAAACCATCAAATTAAAAACAAAGTGAATTTATGTCACTGCTCTAGAGAATTCATTGCGATCTATGCAAAAACATGTTTACCTACCTGTCCGCATCATATGCACATTACATTTATGCTATTATAGAAGTGTGTTTCTTATTCATCTCAGATGTTATTTTGTAGGTATAGAATACAAAAATTGCTCAAATTCAGTCATTTGATCCGAATCTGGAATTTAAATCTGAATTTTTAAGTATATTTACCTAATAATTGATCTTTTAACCATGTCCATTAGTAAACAAACCATAGATAATTAAAATCGTTAAGAGTTCTATTTTAGGTCATATCCAAAATACCGAACTGGTGATAACTTCATGTTATACGTTTTAGTTTCAGGGATTTATGTGTTCTTGGTCTGCACTATTTCGTCGTTAGGCTCTATTTAGCACTTAGTATTATCCCCAACCCTACAACATAGCATTACGTATTAGAATCTGTATGTTAAAGTTACAACTATTTTAAAATATGCAAATCTGCATTTTGCATATTTTGGTTGGGGTGCGTTTTACGTTATGCAACGCTAGTTAAGGTCCCTTTTATACCATTCGCGCGCAGTTGGGATTGGGACAATGTGATTTCTGCACATAAGTCTATAAAAGATTTTCTATTCAAGCCCAAAGCGTCGCAACAAAAGATTCCTTCAAAGAAGGAAAATACGAAATACGTTGGTGTTTATACTTGGGCACACAATAACCATAATACACCTTCGTTCTTGTGTCTGTACGTTGGCGGGAAACACAGAATTGAGTTTCATTATCCAAAATGTTTTTTATCACTTATATTCAGTATATTTCTCGTTCGCGAAAATAATTATTTTTTTGAGATGCGCAAGTCATTCTGTGTATTATATTCTTATATTCTCTAGTTTCGATTTATACTTCTATGAATTTCGATGGTCATTGCAAATGTTTGATAATTATTTATTATCTTTTAGATATTAAATTCGAGTTTGCTTTAAACGCAACGTTTTTTTTTTTTGCATCCTACTTTGGTTGTGTTGTCTTCACATTTGAGTTAAAGATATCTCTTGACATTGCATTTAATTATCTATACGTTGTAAAATCGAGTGTTACTCAATACACAATAAATGAAAGACATACAGGTGTGTATGTGCGACTATACTGTTCGTATATATGTATATACATACTGTCTGTCCACCTTTCATCTCTCGCTGGAAGTTGAAATAACATGAATTGAAACGGAGTAACCGTTGAGCGTTGAACACACTTCATATCACCGTTATAGCATTACTGGTTCTATGCTATATGATGTGAACATCTGGTAATTTTAACTTACTTCCATAAACAGGATTTATGTTATAAATTTCCTTTGCTTATTATTATTATTAATAATAAAATATGTTTGTGGATAACTTTTGTGTTAAACAATTTTTGCTGTTCTACATATTAACTTATTCACTTGTCCTGGTGTTCACAAAACAAACTACACGACACGAAACAGATTTTTTGTTTTGCGCCAAACATAGTTTAAATGTGTTCTGAAGAAACCACGAACGCGGGAAAAATTAGTTAGTACCGCAAATAGAAAACTTGAATTCTTTTTGGTCGACTGTAAATTGAAGAAAACTGTTATATCGATATTTATTTCAAATTTAATGTGTATACACTACTATTAGGATTCTTGTAACATATATTATTAAATACATTTCAAATCAATATAAATAAACATATAGAATACGGAGAATTCCAATGAAAAATTTATGTTTTTGATACGCATAACTGCTCTAATTGTAGCAAAAAATCTATTCACTCTTAAGCCAGGTGTGCCTATACTTATAACGGCGATTCGCATTTAAGTTATTGCAGGTTTACAACAACAACAAAAATTGATCTATTTTTCTTACACTCCCATTATTAGAACAGTCTAATATTCAAAAAAATTGTATTAATTTTAAATTAATATAATAAATGAGTTTCTTCACCCATTCTTAATTACACTGCATATTATTAATACAATAACGAAGTTACAGTTATCAAATTTTTTATATGTAGGTATATAAAAAAAATTACAAATATTTTATACTTGCTTGAATGAATCAGCAACCCAGAACATGTAAAAAAGCCTAAAAAAAAGTATTGTGTTGAGGCACGTGTTTACACCAATTTTGTAGGAAGTACGGAACGCCTTCGAGGTTTCCGCTTTGAAATTTAAGTTGGCTTAAGAAGCCTAATTCACACTGTAAAAAAAAAACTATTTATAGACAATTTTATAACAGGGACAGGTACGCAATGAGTAGATTTTTAGCTCGCCGTACGTAGTACCGAAGAGCTTAAGTGTTTGTCAGCATAATTAGTCTGTAACATTCTCGGATTGCAAAATGTCCTTAACAAAAAGTTCATCATTTTTCGCCCTGATGACGAAAATGTAAATATCTCAAATACTTGGTAACATGTTGGTCGCTCGCTCGCTCGCTAGTCGTAAGATCAACCATCCTCACTTCTTCTCCTCTGAAGATACTAAACCGATCTCAGCCAAATTTGGCACACATATTGTGTAGGGCCCAATTTCATCCGGTCGTAAATTAAATCCAATCAGAGCCGTACTTCCTATCTAAAACATCTGCAGTGTTGCGCACTAGACATTCTTATACGTATTAGGCATATATTGTTTAGATAGAGGGGTTATTAATAAATTGCGATGAATAATTATTTATTCGCATACCAGGACTTATAATAAATAAAAATATCGTTCCTTTTATTTATAAATGTACATACAAAATATTCATTAATTTAGTATCTATAATAGTATAATGCTCGTATTTATAGGTAATTAATTAAATTAAACTTAAAATTCTGATTTTCTATTACAAACAATAGGTGTTTCATAATGACTGTAAATCTCAATCATTTTGTTATATGTAGCAGCAAGTTGATATAGGAAATCATATTGCATCTGAAATGAATATTTGTGTTATTCTCTAAAATTTAATTTATTTTCAATTCAATAAACGTACCAGGCTCGTAATGAATTCTTTCCTACTTTTCCTAGTCACTCGAATCGCTAAATGAACGTCGCATTCTTGTTCCCTGGTCATTTTCTCTAAGATAAATGCAGCGGCCACGAAAAGACCACTAGCGGTGGTGCCGTCCCTAGAACCAATCACAGTTGAACTAAAAAGTATTTTTAAAGTTTGTATTGTTGAATGTTACGTACAGACATGTGACAATCACAGGCGAATCATCATTCTTTGATAACTTTGCATCATTTCCCACGCTTTAATTATACTGTTTTCGTCGTTTGGTAATTCTTGATCAGCTGGCCAAAATTTGAATTTGATTAAATGTATGGTCCGGATTGTGGTATCTCCCTACAAACAATATCAATTTTTTTTTTCATTATAAATCTGTTTATTAGATAATATAATAAACCTAGCGTTCGTTTCTGGCATTTACTAGTAATAATATTTATGAATATATTCATCTAACATATTTAGGATTAATTGTATGATTTACAATTATCTTTATTCTGCAGATGAAATAAAACAAACTCGAAACAGAATGGGTTGTAATACATCGTTGTCGACATACCTATTTTAAATTTTAATCATAATGCAAAATTAGTCTTTTGATTAATTTATTTGTTTAAATAATAAACATCAAAAACCATATTATAAAAATTCCTAAAATTATAAGTAAAATGGTTTCAATAATTAAGATTTAATAGCAAAAATAACTTTACCTGTTTATTTTTGTATTTCAAAATGAACTCGATGTCATCGAAATGATTATAAGTCCCAATGTGTTCCAATTTAATACAAAAATGACCAAATTTATGTGTCTCAGTATTATTTGGTACGAAGTCAGTGCAGGTCTGAAAATATAATTATTGAGTAAATCTTAACCATAATCGAAGATAATTTCATTACTTTGTTGTCGACCGGTATGGTATTCAGCATAATTATAGTTCGGATGGATTTTTCGTAGACCATCCTCCAGAAGTCGTCGACCGTTTCAGGGAGCGGAAACTGGGTAACGATGAATTTATTGTCTGATGTGAACCCGCCAACCTGTACTGCGTTTATGTAATCGGAAAACTGATCATCTTCGGGCAAAGTGATAGTTTAATAGCATTTTCACCTGCGATTTTATAGCTCAAATGATTTCAAATTGAAATCTTATTTGGTGCCGCTTACCTGGGAGTATATGCTCTATTCTATTTTTATAGAAATTGTGTGGTTCACATTCTGGGAGTTTCGTGGCAGTTAAAAATGTATCTCGCCATGCAATTAAAGATAAATTTAAATATTGTAACTTCAAATAATTTTCAGTTCGAATCGTTTCTATTGTAGTTAAGAGATCACTATTACACGGTAAACATGCACAATTGGCATCGAAGTACTCAGTGAGGATTAGATGAGTAACTTTATATAAATCCTAAAGTAATAATTATTATAGAAATAGTACTTAATGTGTATTTAAATATTATACTTACCAAGTTGTTCACCATATTGATTCGTTGTTCTCTCAAACGGTGCAACAATTTCACTACATTAATGGTTCCCGTTTCATCGGCCATTTGAATGCATAAATCAATTAAAATGAAACAACCCGTTCGACCGATTCCAGTACTAAACAAAAGTAATTAAATAAAACGCACCATTATTGTTCGGAATTATTTGACACTTACTTGCAATGTACCACGATTGGCGCATCTCTGTTTGGGAGACTGGTTACTTTTTTGACAAATGATACTAAGCTTTGTGGGTACAGTGGTATACCTTGTTTTGTCCACGATGTAAATTGAAATTGCTCGATCTAAATATGCATTGCAGTATAGTTTTAACCCATCTATGTTATATTACAGATTTAAATGTATGTTTATATAATTACATGCTTAATAACTGTGTCTGTAGATATTTCTAATGTTCTGAAAGTATAATGGGCGTATTGATGTGTATTTATAGTAGTGATTTGGATAGTTCCAAACTGGATGGCATTGTTCATTTCTGGCCAAAGCGTCGCATCTAATTTATCCTGAAAAATATTTATATTTTCAGTATTTTGTACCAAGCTTACAAAATGCCCTAAGTTGACCTTGTACTACAAGTACCTCCGAAGTATCTTGTAAACTTGGTCTCGATCCAAAATGTGAGCAGATTATTATTTTAAATATTATAGTTCCTAACCTGATCTGTATCTGATATTGATACTATGTAATTTACATCGTATTGTAAGATCATTCTCCAAAAATCAGAAAATGCAGTTGAACGAGGGTTCTGTGTTGCAATATAGGCCCTTATTTTTTTAAATCCCTACGGTATAAATGCGTGAATTCTATTAAATATTTTTTTATTGTATGTTATTTAATGTTCCATACGTAGAGTGCTATGTCAGATCAGTACCGACTGCCGACACACATTAATTGCGGCACTCTACTTATTAAACTAATGCAACACTTACATCAATGAAACTAGCATTTATATAATCCGAGTTTACATCATTGTTAACTTTCTGAAGCACCACTCTATTGAAATCATCTGAAAATTTATAAAATTATTCCAATAACATCAATCATTGGTTGGCGATTGTTTTGCATACGTACATGGAGTAATATTACTAAATTGATTTTTAAAATTGTTTTTTGGTAAATTTCCATAATGCCTGGATTTTGTTGAACCTTTCAGGAAAAGCTACACCAAAAATTCGTATACTGAATGCAATTATATTTGAATTGATTGTTATTACAAACCTCAAATTGCTGCTGCAGTATGTCGTTCTTCATAGTTTGATGTACATATTTATCAAAATGATCACATTTAATAGAAGATTCACCAGAACGGTAGGATTCCTCATTTATTGTACTATACGCTATAGAAGGATTTGGTACAATAACGTATGAAATTTCATCATATTTATGATAAGAGACCCTTTCGTTTTTCGATCTGTTCCTTGGCGCATTTGAAGTAACCTGCAAACAGTAATATCTCGATGAATTAGGTTAATTTAT